>CANTUV010000040.1:33000000-33185000 GCA_947685225.1 Garcia nutans
AAGTGGCCCAGCACCCCATAATGCCCGGTTCATTGGAACCTACCTACTTTTCAGGTCTAGATATTATTAAATTCTTAAATATTATGATAGTTTCCATATTGCATGTGAACATTAAATATAGAGAATTATTGCTTTAAAATCAAAACAAGTAAAAAATAAATAGGCACCCATCCTTGGATGGAAACATGCCTTTACAAGTGTCTAATGTCCAAAAGAAAAATAAGACAATTAAATAAAATGGGACATCCAACATAGGTGGAAATGTGTCTGTCACAATAGTCCCAAATTCCTTAATTGACAAATTAAATTACATAATAAAAATTGAGGTACCCACAAAGTGGACTTGCCTCTTACAACTCTTGAAAATAAAATAAATCAAAACATTTTTTTTAAAGTTATAGCTACTGGATATTAGGGTTTTGGGAAATTAAGGTTTCTAAAGCTAGCGTTTAGGTTATAGGGAAATTAGGATTTTGGTATTTGAAGTTAGGGTTTTAAGGTTGGTGTTTGGAAAATTAGGGTTTTTAGTATTTAGATTTAGGGTTTAAATTGAAAAGGCAAAATTTATGGTTAGGTTTTAAGGCTACTTGGTATTTAGGGTTTGAGCTTTTGGATTAAGTATGGAAATTAGGTTACTTGATTAGGGTTTTAGGTTTTGGAGTCTTTGTTTTAGGAATTAAGGTTTAAGAAATTCAAGGTTCTGAATTAGGGTTTGTAGGATTAGGTTTTTAGGCAATTAAGGTTCTAGATTAAGGTTTGGATTAGGTTTTGGATTAGGGCTTAGATTAAGTTTTGGAAGTTAGTTTACTGGATATTAGGGTTTTATGGTTTACAGAACAGGTTGAGATTAGGGTTTAAAGGATTAGGTTTTTAGGTTTTGAAAACAAGATGTAGGATTAGGGTTTAAGGAATTTTGCTATGGTTAGGAAGTAATAATTCTATTACTACTGGGAATTTGGCTACTGGTTTAAACAGATAATTAAAACTCTTCGTGCAATCTGGGATTATATTAACTACTGGTTAAAACAATCCTCCAAATCATTGATTGATATTTTTCAAAGGAAACACACCTATTGCATGCTTAAACCAATTGTAAATTAATAGATGAAGCTACTGTGAATTTAAATGAATTTAATGATTGAAGCCAAACCTCCGTTGATGGTTCAACCAAAGTTGGATATATTGATTCAAGCTTTTTAGTTTTCCTGCACCAATTTTAGTTATTTGGTAAGAGACTGCCTTGCTCTTTCTTCTGTGTTGCTTTTTGCTCAACCGTGTTAATTATTGATTGTTTAATTGATAATTGTTAATGCCTCTTTTAGTATTAAACATTGTTATTTATAGGCAAATTAGGTTTAAAACTAAACCCTAATACTTAATCCGACGGTAAAAGCAAAGTCCATCTTAATTAAGGAATTAATAAATCAAATTAAGGCCGGATTAGTAGACCATGTCGAATTGGCAAATGCAAATTCACCATGGTAAGCCATCCATGGTGAATTGGAAAGTTCCAATTTGCCATCGATGGGCGTCCATGGCAAATTGGCTTGCCAATTCACCATGGTCACCACACCATGACGAATTGGCCTTAGCCAATTCACCATGAAGGCCCTCATGGCAAATTGGCTGAGCCAATTTATCATGGTTTTACTTTTTTGGTTAGGTTCGGCTTATTTTTATAGTTTAAAATTGAATTAAATCTATTTTAATTAATTAAAAGATAAATCAGACTAGGTTTAGGGCTTTAAAATTGAACCAACTTATTTTAGGCCTTTCAAAATTGAATCGACCAATTAAAAAGCTATAAACTAGGTTTAAGCCTTTAAAAATTGGACCAAATTTAGCTTGACCTTCTTTAATTAGGACCGAACTATGTTAGGGTAAAAATTAAGGGTCTACATATGGGTACTCATATACTCTTGCCCAGGCATGGAAAAAATACTTATGTGTGTAAAACATATTTTTTAGAAATGTAAAAATATAGACCCACAATAAATATTAATTTATTGTGTGCATGTGTGCTATTTCTAAACTCAAACATGAATTATTGAAAGGAAACATGATTTATTGAAAGGAAACATGAATTTATTAATGGACAACTTACTTTGTTTTCTAACTTGAAAGCTAAGCACGTGAATATGCTTAGCTTTTATCATCATTCATTCATTTTTTTTTTTAAACTTGGTATTATCCTTCAACTCATTTTTTATAACTTGGAGGCAGTATACATGTAAATCAATTTATTCAAACTTTCAAGCAAATTTCACTCTCAAGTTCACTATTCATTAAGAATTCTCAATGTGCAATATATAAAAAGGGCTGCCAATCAACATGCATCTAGGACTGGCCCCATGTGGATGCCAAATTAGGTGCTTACCTTAGGAATAGTGGGTTGGATCAGGTTCCCCTTCTAGCTAGAATGCATCTCCATCGTAGTTGAAAAAACACAAGTAAGCTACTTTTTTTGCTTTTTATATATTTTTACTGCAATTTATTATTTTATATTATTATTGTTATTAGGTTTGATATGCTTACCTTGTTTGACTTACCTTTGCTATGGTTGTATGGCAACTGCATAATTCATGGTGGAGGAAATGTTCACAAAGCCCGCTAGTGGTATGACCGAGTGCCTCCTCCAGTAAGGAGGATGATCTTAGAATGCAGCTTTGAGGAATTCATCTTGCAGTTGCCATCAAAGGGGTACCATATTAATAGAAGTGTAATCCAGGCCTCTCATAACGGATGGACACCACTCACACTTTCATTTACCTATGGATGAAATGACCATTAGTCTGGTTGAATTCTCTGCAATAACAGGTTTGAAATGTGATGGGTTGCAAGTTCCTTTGACCAATGACATTTTGACCCCGAATGAGATTTGATGACTTTTTAGTATGAGGCCTAGGTATAAAGGAGCATGCAAGATAAAATATGAATATATCCAAAATTACTAGGTGAGGCACACCTGGCCAGTACATGATGAACAAGCTAAACAGTATGCATGAGGGTTCTTGCTATATCTACTTGAAATGACAATCTTATGCAGTGCTGAAGCAGTTGTTCACCTATCGGTGCTATGGGCTTTTTTAGCTAATTTTGAACTCATGATGTTCTATGATTGAGGGGAGGACATCCTTACTTGTATTTATCAAAACTTTGATAAAATTTGTAGAAACAAAAGTTCTTTCACTGGCTTCATGGTCGTCGCAGAGGTATGAACTTCCATAATTATTTATTAAAGTGATGTAGTGGTATAATCTTGACCTTTGTCTATTATTCTTATAAGAGTGGGCATATGAGCACAATCTTGTGAGGATTCCTAGTGTTACTGGGCGATGGGTTGGATACCTTAGGCTGAGCTGTTGGTTGTAAGGGTCATATAGAGGTGCCTGGTTGCCATCACGTACACACCTAGCGTTATCATTTGAGTCGTCTAACTTGGGATCAGGTAAAGAGATGGAGTTAGCATTAATTTCAAAAATTAATGAGAAAGATGTAATACTCGTTTTACTGTCTTGCAGGTGACCATTGCTTGGTGGAGGGAAGATGAGAGGGTGAAATGGACTCTTGCTATGAATAATGCATTGCCCTTATAAAATTCCCATCAGATCATTGTTGGGCCAGTTTCCAATGCATGGTTCCTTAGTGAGAGAGTGCATAACTGGTTCTTTGGTCTCAATTAGAGATGGGTGCTAGCAAAAATTTTGATATCTGAGCTGAGCTGCATGTCAATGCTAGAGAATTCTTAGAAGTGTGCTCG
Source organism: Garcia nutans (assembly GCA_947685225.1). NCBI lineage: Eukaryota > Viridiplantae > Streptophyta > Magnoliopsida > Malpighiales > Euphorbiaceae > Garcia > Garcia nutans. Next base: position 33,003,761 of record CANTUV010000040.1, read on the forward strand.
AGAATAGGTTTGATGTTGATGCCTTTTTGCTTCGATCAAAGGTGTCATATACTAAGTTCATTTGGGATCAGCTTCTGCAGTTTGAAGTTTCCCCTATTGGTGTTAAGGGTATGAAGAGATAGGAAGAAGAAGAGGAGGAAGAAGAATAAGAAGAAGAAGAAGAAGAAAAGGAAGAAGAGGAAGAAAAAGAAAAAGAAAAAAGAAGAAGAAGTAGAGGAATAAAAAGTGGGTGATGAGGAAGGTAAAGATGAAGATGACTATGATGAGGAGGGGGAAGATTATGGTGAGGAAGGTTAAAAAATGGATGAAGAGGATGATGAAGAAGAGGGTGGCACAGGAGGTGTTGCTTCCCACATGCATGGTGATACGAGGGCTATCTTTTCATAGGTCGACTAGGTATGTGCATTTATTGGTTAGGACTGCTTTCCATTTTACTTATGTAACTTTTATGAATCTTTGTAGGTGGTCAGATATTCAGGAGGTTCCAATCATGATAAAGCCAATCCTTTTTATGTAGCTCCAATGCAACTACATATTTTGCACATGTTGCTTTATGTTGATCCGTCTTTTGGTCTTTAAGGCTTTGATCTAAATTATTTGGTATGCATCCATGTTTCATATTGGTATATATATATGCATGTATGCATGAAAATGTATGGACTTACATTTCTCTTGTCTGGCTTACAACGAATGCTCAAGGAACAGAATATGAAGCTGCAGAATAAAACTTTATTGACATTCAATTTTGGGACATGAGAGATCCTAGTGCTTCTTCTTCTAGGGGACCCTGGGCCGATGGCCATGTTCACAATGTGCCTTCTCTTTTAGGTGATGATTACTTCAAAGATGACCCCTAAGGCTACAAAGATCATGATGTTCCTTCATCAAGTAGACTTTATGTGGATGATATGCCTTTTCCTCCATCGGGTGATGATTATAGGCCACCTCACCCTTCTCAGTGATGGGCTTGTATAATAAAATACAATAATAATATTTAACTTTTCCATAACTTTGACTTTTCAAACCCTCTTCTTTTTTTTTAACTTCTGGACATTTTTTAAATAATTACTTTAAATTTTCTATGTATGCATATATACACAGATACCATGTCGAATAAATGAAATATGGATTTGACATGGACTAGAATTTACTACAAATCACAAAACCAACACGGATTAGGATTATTTATTTTCAACTTCATAACGAGTTTGGTGTCTCCAAATCCAAACCCTTGCTGCTTCAGGTAAGTACCTAAAATGCCCATTCGCCTTTTCAATTTAGGTCAGCATTTATTGTTCGCTCTAACTTTTTCCTAGCCTATCCTCACATTTTTTTTAAAATTAGCGAGCATTTATTATTTTATTATGGCCTTAATTTTTGCCTAGTTCATCCTTGTAGGTTTTCTGAACTAGCGGACCGCCCTAACTTTTGCCTAGGTCAACCTTATAGGTTTTCATCCTAGCAGGCTTTTTTTACACTTTCCTTTCTTCAGATTTAGCTATAAGAATGTTTTTGCTTACTCGATATCCAAGTTGTGGATTATGAAAGCTACTTACCCCCAACACCATTCTACAAGAAAGCTTCTTTAACCTACTTTGTCAAATGCCGAGTAGATCAGATCGAGAGCCGTTATCATTATATGTTGGTGTAAGTAGAGATTTTTGCCCCCACTCCTAGTGGAATAATTCTTATGACTTCGGCACTGTTAGGCTCAGGGTCTTAGAGAACACAGGCCTAAACCCATAGTAAATGGACATGCCACTTGGACAAACTGAGAAAAAGAAAGCAGTGGATGACTCGATTCCTAAGGAATCCCCAACAACCTATTAGGTTCAAAAAGTTAGGTACGTATGGGAAAGGTGAGAATGACCCAACACCCCCATAATGCTCAATTCATTAGAACCGGCCTCTTTTTCATGTCTAAATATTATTAAATTCATAAGTATTATGATATCATCCATAATACTTGCAATAGAAATAAAGAAATATTCATTAAAATAAAGAAGGTCCAAACCAACAAAATGGGCACTTGTACAAAATGGAAACATGCCCTTACAATAATGTCCAATGTCCAAAGTGCAAGTAAATAAAAATATGACCTATACACTTATAATTATATAGGAGCCCTCTCTAAGTAAGCATACACAGCTTAATGTTGTAGAATAACTCCTTCACCTAGTAAAGTCATTCAAATTATGATGCATAGACATGTTAATTTATGAATATCAATCTAAATTCCTCATCGGCTGAGCACCAAAATTAATAAAGAACAATAAAAATTTAATGAAAATAATTTATTCAAATAATCTTAAGTTGAAAAAACATAATAGTTTCTGAAAACACAAAAAAATGAAACAAAAACCAAACAAGCCAAGGGAAGTTTTATTAATTTGAAGTCGAAAGAACTTTCTCTACTTGGACATGCCAGAGGCAAGGGCCAAAACTAGCAACCCCTTCCTCAGCAGTTTCTCCATCTATATCTTGAAAAGATGACAAGGCAAAACTTTTCACCAATCCTCCCACTATCATCAAGGTTGCTGGAGGTGGCACTCTTCCAAACTTAGGCAATGAATTACTTTTAGTGTTAGGTATATCATGCTCCGGTAGCTTGCCACCATTGATCAAATCTTAGATCTAATGCCCTAAGCGAACACATCTATCTATCTTATGCTCTTGCACTTGTTGCAATTGACAAAAGGCCTTGGTATCAAAGTTTAGTGGCAGAGGATTAGGTAACGGTCGGGGAGCCAATGGCAGTAATAGCCCTTGCTTTTGCAACTTATTGAAAACCCAAGATAAAGGTCTCCCCAACTCTAAAAATTGCCTCTTATTCCCTTGACCAGTAGTTGCATTAACATCCATCGCTTTTTATGCACTTTGATAACTATCTTGAAAATTTCTCTTCTCATTCCTTCTCCTAAAAAAATAGTTCTCCCCCCTTTCACATTCTTTTATTTGCAATCCAGCATGGAGAAGGTCTTTGAAGTCTCTAATAAGGGTGTGGGACATTGTGAGTGGGGATTTTTGCCCCCACTCTCGGTGGAATGGTTCTTGTGACTTCGACACTATTTAGGCTCGGAGCCTTAGAGAACACAGGCCTAAGCCCAGAGAAATAGAGTAGCCACTCAGACGGGCCAGGAAAAAGAAAGGGATGGATGACTCGATTCCTAAGGAATCTCCAACCCCTTAATGGGTTTGGACAGTTGGGTACGTGTGGGGAAGGTGAGAAATGGCCCAGCACCCTCACAATGCCCGGTTCATTGGAATTGGTCTCCTTTGCAAGTCTTAATGTTATAAAATTCTTAAATATAATAATATTATCCATACTACATGCAACAATTAAAATAAAGCATCATTATATTAAAATCAAAGCAATGTCCAAACAAAGCAAATAAATGGACACCCATCCGAGGATTGAAACATGTCCTTACATCGTCCGTGTCTAAAACTAAATAGGACACCCACCGAAAGGTGGAAACATGTCATTTATATTGGTCCAAAATATAAAAGTAATTTAAAATACATAAAATTTAACTAATGAGGTACCCACAAAGTGGAAACATACCTTTTACAATTTTATACCAAAATAAATAAATAATAATCATAATAATAAAGAAAATATCCATTCATGATAAATTAAATAAATCAAGCATTGAAATTAAATAAATCAAAACATATAATAAACTACGTAATTAAATCTAAAAGTAAATAAAGCAAATAAAGATATAAAGTTAGGTTTATGTCTCAATTTAAGTTTCTTTAATTAACATTTAGGGTTTTGAGATTTTGGAATTATTATTTTTATTATTTAGGCTACTGTGAAGGTTTTTGGAAAAATGGAATTGATTAGGGTTTTATAATTTTAAGAAAGTAGTAAGATTTTTGGTTAATCAAATTAGGGTTTAGGGGTAACATCATGAAATTAGGGTTCTGGAATCTTAAGACATTAGGGTTTATAATTTTAAAAGATTGAGTTTTAGGTTCACTAGATTATGGTTACTGAGTTAAGAATTAGGATTTAGATTTACTAGATTGGGTTTTAAGTTCACCGGATTAGGGCTTTAGGGTGTTGATGAACTTGTTATAAAGTTTTGATGTTGTAAGAATTAGGGTTTAGGAAAACTAGGGTTTACTGGATTGGGTTTTAAGAAAATAGATTGTTGTTTTGGTTTTTAGAAAGGTGTAATTAGGATTTTAGATTTGAAAAACATGTTTCAATGGCTATTAAAATTTTAGGGCTTTACAGTTTGAAATCTTAATTCTATAGATTACGATTTTGAATTTAGAATTTGACGCTTTACCGTAATCAAAGTTGAGTGTGCTTTTAATATTGACTATATCAACTACTTATATATTTTTAGGTGAAAACAAATATAGAAAGCCAAATTTATTGTTGAAAGATTTAAATAGCTCACTGAATGAAATCATAACAAAATAGCTACTGTGGAAGTTTGGAAACGAAATTAATTAAGAATTAGGGTTTGAATAACTTAGGGTTTGTGAAATTAGATTTGTGTTGAATGATTATATTATTTACTTTAATTAAGATCTTAAGTATTGTATGAATTAATTCATGCTACTGCCTAAACTAAATTGAAGGAAGAATTAAATAACTAAGGCAGTGTGATGATGGCTTAAAAGATGAAGATGATTAATGAATGAATAAACTAAAGTTAGAGCAATTTACCTACGTTTGAAGGCTCCATCGAATTCGAAGAGATTGAACCAAGCTGTTGCCTGCTTCAGATTTGATTTTGGTTGAGCAAAGCAATCTGGAGATGATTGTTGTCTCTTGAATTTCTCCTTGCTTGCTAGGGTTTTCTTTTGGCCGAAATAATTTTAAGTTCCCAAGTTTGGTTTTAAGTTTTGTCCTCCAAACTCAGAAGTCCAAAGTCCAGATCCCCTTTCTGAAGTGTTTTAATGTGGTATTTATAGGAAAAAATCCAAATCTAATTCTAATTGTCTAAGGAAATTAAAATCATTTATGAAAAGAAATCAAAACCAAATAGAATTAGGTTTCAAAAAAACTGCGCTGAAAAAATTGCGTTGGCAAAAAAATTGCCGCGGGCCAGCCAATTCGCCATAGAAATTTCCTGCGGTAAATTGGCCCAAGCCAATTTACTTTCGGCAATGAAAATTTTTCATCACCGATTTTTATTTATTTATTTATTTATATTATTTTTTTAACTTTACTAATATTACCTCTTTTATTTTTATTAAAAATTATAAATAATAAATACTAAAATAAATATTATTTAATACCACAAAAATTATTTTGGACTATATAAAAAATATCGGACCAGACTGGGTCAAAAATTAAGGGTCTACAAACATCCTTTCACGAAGATTAGGCAGTGCCTCTCTCACAATCATCCAAATCTGATATGATTCATCAGGCCTCTTTTTAAGCAATGCAGCCTTGTTTCTCAACCTTTTCACGCAGTCAACAAAATTCTCTTTCTATTTCTACCCAATTGACTCAACTTCTATCAAGGTCACTTTTAATTCCACATTATACCCATACTATTGGATGAAGACTTTATACAGCAAAGCCCACTTCTTTTGAGCACTTTTCTCTAAGGTATTGAACTAATTCTACACAGCATGATCCAATGAGAGCATGAAATACCTTAGAGTTTGAGCTTTAGTAGCTTTGGTAGACTGCATGTAGTGATGTACTACTTAACATGTAAGTGAGGATTTCTTGTGCCATTGTACTTAATGAAAGAAGGAATCTTGAACTTATAAGGAACTTCCTCATCTTGCTCAAACAACTTGTCTACTTCTGACATCTCATCAACCTTCAACTTCTTCTCAAACTTCTTTTCTAAATAAGCAATAATCTTCTCCACATCTAAGGTTTCAGTCTTTTCCACAGTTGATTTCTCCATAACCTTTGGCTCTTTCTTCTTATCTTGGGGATCTTTGAAGTATTGAGCCCAATATCATCATCAACAACTGCTTTGTCATCATCAAAGGCTACTTTGCCAACCTTAGCCTTTTCTTTGTCCTTCTGCTTCTTAGTACTGGCAGATGCTTCGACAGTGTTCCCTAATACTACAACCAGTTAGCTTTTCATGGTCTCAGCTATGACTCCCTTGAGTTCTTCCATCTTGGCATTGAGGGTATCATCCACCATCTTTTGAATATGTTCAGGTTCCATTGCTTTTGGTGAGAAGTTGACTGACTTATTCCTGGATTCTATGTCGCTGGCATAGGTCAGATTATCATAGGCTCTTGAACTGCTATATTCTAGGTCTGTGAGCCAGGAAGGGTCAATGACATGTAATACAATGCATGTATGCATGAGTGATAAACAAATAAATAAACCAAACCAAAAGAGTAGGAATGAACCTTCCAACCTTATATCTTCCACACATGAATGGCGAGTTTCTTTTTCTAGGTATATGGTCAACAAAATATCAATATGGGATATTTTGTTTTCAAAAAATTCACTAGGATGGTTCAACCAATAGTTGTATTCTCAAATTCAGAAGTCCATCTATGAAAATTCCCATTAATTAAGCCTTGATCCATTGGATCAGCTAAAAATAGCTTTTATGCGATATTAAGGATTAAAACTGAATTAAAGGGTTTATCATAAATAGATTTCCTATTTAGGGAAACAACTAATGATTTATGTCATAAAAAGTTGATGATTAACAAGTCTTGGTATAAATTAGGTCCACAATTGATTTTCAGCATTCCATAATTGACTTAAATAGCTGTAAGCCCATATAAAAAAGTTGTGCGAAGTGGAAAAGAGTTTTGTTTCAAAGACCATTATAAAAAAAGGATTGTTTAAAAATGAATTTTGGGCTTTGTACTTGGGTCATGAGGTAGAAAAGAATTTTTGACCTTTTTAGAAAAGTCTTATGTCCAAAGACCATCTTGAAAATTTTTGAAAATAATTTTGGCCTTTTGGTCTTAAAGGAATAAAACTATTTTAAGTTTACAATATAATTACGTCATATTAGAAAAAGAAGAAACCAAATAGTCCATAGCTTAAACCAAGATATATCAATCATAGTCAAACAATAAACATTTGGGGTAAAACCTAAGGAAAGTTACTAGGCCAATTACATGGGCTTTAGTCTTTAGGTAAAAATCTTAGGTTCCCATAGCAATTATTTACTAAAAGGTATGAGGCTATGAGTGGTTATGCCATGCTCGATCTCCATACCTTGAGTGAGAGTATGGTATCCCTTACATAACATAACTCGAGTACACAGGACATCCTAACTCACGCACACAATGCAATCTAAATGATATAATGGATAATATCATAATAAGAAAGAATAAAATAATATAAAGACTAATGGAATCAACTTCTCTTATCTCCAGTGGAGTTACCACTGTGAGTGGAGATTTTGCCCCCACTCCTGGTGGAATGGTTCTTATTACTTCGACACTATTAGGCTTATGGCCTTAGAGAACATGGGCCTAAACCTAGAGAAAATGGAGTTGCCACCCGGACGGACCAGGAAAAAGAAAGGGGTGGATGACTGAATTCGTAAGGAATCTCCAACCCCTTAATGGGTTTGAAAAGTTGGATACTTATGGGGAAGTTGAGAATGACCCAACACCCCTATAATGCTTGGTTCATTTGAACCAACCTTCTTTTCAAGTCTAAATATTGTTAAATTATTAAGTATTATGATATCATCCATACTACTTGCAATAGAAATAAAGAAATATTTATTAAAATCAAGAAGGTCCAAACTAACAAAATGGGCGCCTGTACAAAATGGAAACATACCCTTATAATAATGTCCAATGTCCAAAGTACAAGTAAATAAAAAAAGGACACCCACCAATTGGTGGAAACATGTCTCTTACAGTTATCCCAAAGTCTTTAAATAAATTAAACTACATAAAACAAATAAGGCACCCACGAGTAGAAACATGCCTTTTATAAGTCTATTAAAAATACAATCAATAAATACTTAATAATCATCTGTGGTAAATTAAGTAATCAAATAGATAACTAATTGCATAAATAATTGTAAATTAGGGCTAAACTAATGAAGTTAAAGTTAATTATAAATATTACAATTTACAAATACATCTTAATATTAACCCATTACTGAAATATAGGGCGTGACGACGTGGGTTGCACTTACCATGGTCCCGCTAAGAATTATCAAAACAATTTATAGGATATGGTTTTGTTGGGAAATTAGGGTTTTTATGTAAGCTAAGGTTTTATATTTATAAAAATTAAGCTAGGATTTTAAGATAAAAATTAGGGTTTTATGGTTTTGAAAACTAGGGTTTTATCTTTTGAAAATAATATTTAGGGTTTTGGATGATCAAATTAGGGTTTGCATGAATTGTGACCAATGTTATCTTTATATTGAAATTAGTAGTGCTAATGGTTTGGCTATTGGATGTCCGATGGATCATTATCGAAAGATGATAATAGTTTAACTGATTAACATAAATTATAAGTTACTACACGGTGATGATTGAAAAGATGATTGAAAACTAAATGCTATTATGATTCAAAAAAATAAGGTTGATAAATAAAACAACTACTGTAAATTTAAAATAATAATAAATTCAAACCTCCGTTTGTATATTCCACCAATATCAATTTGTTGAATCAACTTTAATCTTGGTGGTCTGAAGGAATATAGAGACGTTGGATAATGCCTCCTTTGGTTGTTGTGTGGTTACCGTCTTTCTTTGTTTTTTCTGTATGCCTTTTTTATAATTCTTTGTTGCCTCCCCTTTTGTTCCTATATCTTTTGCTTTGTTTTTATGGTTGATACTCATATGTTTCTCCCCTCTCCTTTTTGTATTAATTATTATTATTTATAGGCAAAGTAGGTTTAAAACAAAAACCATAATATGCTAATCCAACGTTCAAATGAAGTCCAATCTTAATTAGGAAACTTTTAATCTATCCTGAAACTAATTATAGCTAAAATTAAATGACCATGGTGAATTAGGATTGCCTAATTTGCCATGGTTAGTAGTCCATGGCAAATTAGGACCCTAACTTGCCATGGAAATTGGTCCATGGAAAATTGGAAGCCCCAATTCGCCATGGACCAATAGTCATGGAGAATTGGAGATCTAATTCGCCATGGGTCCAAAGTGGCATGGCTTTTTGGGCTTAGATGGACTTGTTTGGGCTTTTAAAACTAAACCAAATTTAATTTAAGCTTTTAAAATTGAGTTGGAGTTGGTTTGGTCCTTTAAAAATTAAATCAGACTAGGTTAGGACTTTAAAAATTATACCAACTTAATTTAGGCATTTTAAAATTGGACCTACATATTTCAAAGCTATAAACTAAGTTTAAGCTTTTAAAATCAGGCAAAATTTATCTTTGCCTTCTTTAATTGAGATCAAATTATCTTAGGGCCAAAATTAAGGGTCTACAATTAGTTAGTGCCTTGGTAGAAAATAAACCATATTGCCACCCAAATATATTTGATGTATGTTCCACTTGCTGCCTTTCATCAAGGTACTTACTATGATCCATTGTGCCTTGGCCGATAGTATAAATCTCAACCTCAGGATTCTGACTTTATGCTGACCTGGACATGCCCTTGCTTACTTAAACCTTTATGGATCATCTAAGGCAAAGCTGGCCTGCACATTACACTTATCGATTGCCATGAATCTGTAATAGTCAGTCTTTAAGTAAAATGATGTTTAGGATGAAAGGTAATTTCTTTTTATTATGAATTTGTCATCACTTTTTGCTATTATATAATTCATTTTATCCTTTTGGTCATATATGATACATGATGCACATAGAATAATTTTATTATTAACTCTATCTCATTAAATTGTGAACAACTAATAAACATAAAGCCAGCATACGTAAGATCACTCCTATTGCTAACTAGCCCTTTTAGATTTTCTAATTGATGATTTTCACTCATTTTGCCCTGATTATTGCCTGGCCTACCCTCTTAGGTTTTTGGAACTGGCGGGCTGCTCTAATTTTTGCCTAGATTGCCCTTTTGGGTTTTCAACCTAGCAAGGTTACTTTACTCTTTTTTTTTAATTAGACATAGAACTTCTTTTTTTTTTTTAAATCCAAAGATACATGCTTTATATTCAACCATATTAGTGGTTACCTTGAATTTTAATTTCTTAGACAAGGGAATGAGCTCTCCTTCGGGTGATTCCAATATTACTCACAATCCAGCAACTTTGCTATTTACTACCACATCAAAATACATTCTCCATTCTTGCATTTCTACAGCCTTTAAATGTTCATCTAGAAACTCAAAAGTTATTTCCTCACTGTTAGGTAGTGGTTGTTGAGCTAGGAATTCTGCTACTGATCTACCCTTAATGGTCTTCCTAGTTATATATTTGATCTAAAATTCTTCTAGGATTATCAACCATCGGCCATATTTCCCGATCAACGAAGGTGTCTCTCTCAAGTATTTTACCAGACACAACCTAAAAATTGCTTGCACATCATAGGATTGAAAGTAATACTATAGATTCTTAGATGACCAAACCATGGCAATATAAGTCTTTTCAATGATAATACATTTGACCTCATAAGCAAGAGTTTTCTACTTAAGTAATAGATTGTGCACTCAACTCATGATTCATCTGCTTGGGCTAGCATTACTTCTATTGATTCTTCTTCTACTTCTAAGTACAATATCGATGGCTTGCCAGGATTGGGTAGCTTTACGACTGGTGGATTCAACAAATATTCTTTTATGCACTCAAAAGCCTTCTGACACTCATCGTTCCATTATATCAGCTCGTTCTTCCTGAGCAGCTTAAAGATGGGTTCGCAAATGGTAGTGAATTCTGCAATGAACCTACTTATACATTGTAATCTTCCAATACCTTCTTCTCTATCTTAGGGGCTGGCATATCCTGGATTACCTTAACTTTGTCAGGGTCAATCTCAATGTTTTTTGGGCTAATGAAATGTCCCAAAATTTTGCCTGAGGTAACTCTAAACACACACTTCTTTGGGTTCAACCTGAGGTTATACTTAACTACTCTCTGGAAGAAGATTTCCAAGTTTTGAAAATGTTGTTCTCTAGTATCTGACTTCACCATCATATCATCCACATAGACTTCAAACTCCTTATGCATCATATCATGAAACAAGGTAGTGGCCATTCTCTAGTAAGTTGTCCCGGCATTTTTTAATCCGAACGGCATTACCATGTAGCAGAATATACCCCATGTAGTTACAAAGGTGGTTTTGGTTTTATCCTCTTGGGCTATTAATACTTGATTATATCTAAAAATCCATACACAAAATGAGTGTAGCACGCTAGAGACTGCATTATCAATTAAGACGTCTATATGGGGTAAAGGAAAATCATCCTTAGGGGAAGCTTTGTTTAAATCTCTATAATCCACACAAACCCTAATTCTCCCATCTTTCTTCGGTATAGGGACGATGTTGGGTAGCCAGTCAGGATGATCATCACATCTAGAAATTTCACTTATATCATCTTAGTGACTTCTTCTTTGATCAATTTTGCTCATTCCGGTCATAAACTCTTTAACTTATGCTTGATGGGCTTCATGTGAGTGTAGGTTAGGATCATGTGTTCTGCAATATCCAGATCAATTTCGGGCATATCCTAGTAAGAACAAGCAAAGATTTTTAATATTTTTTTAATATTTTTTCAAATCTCTCTCTCTCTCTTCATGAGTAAGGTTGGATGCTATGCTATAATTTTGGGATTTTCCATTGTTTCCAGATTTATTAATTGTGTGTCAACAGAGTTAATATTAAAAATATTCATATAACCATTACACGATTGTATGCAACCATTAGGAAAAACATCACACAAGTAAGCAAAATTAGACTTCATTGCATTCATTTTGGAAAAGAAAATATCATCATCCTCATAAAGAGTAGACAAATCAAAATCAAAATTAAAATCAACACCAATGTTCTCATCATCACATATTGCAAGATTCTCAAATTGATATTCAATAAGTGTAGCAATTTCTTATGGAGTCTTCAGGACTTTTGGGCTAGCTTCCTTCTTCTTCTCTTGGTTAGTTGGTGGCATGATCTCTTTCTTTACCTTTTTAGCAAGCTCAGTAACATCAACAAAGATCACAAACCTAGGAATTATCCTTCCCATGAATATGAAAGGCTCTGATTTCCCTTGCAGTGGTCCCAATTCTGCAGTTTTGACAAATATCTCTTTAAGTGGATGGAATTTCATCTTCTTGTCTCCCTTCAATAGAGTTTCTTGATCTATCTCTTCATATCCCATCCCTTTTCTTGATACTTGAATCTTGAAATTGGGAAGCTCTGTCACATCTGCTTTTCCTTTCCTAAGTCCAGTTTGTGGCAAGACGTTCATTTGCTTCATCATGGCTAGAACTTTGGAACCTATTATCATGTCCTCAAAAATATCGGCTACTTGGAAACCATTGAGGGGCCTCTCTACCATGAGAACATGGACTACTTCACTACTTTCTGCCTCAATTATTACCATCCCACCATTGCTTGAAAACTTGATCTTTTGGTGGAGCATAGAATTGACTCCACGAAGAGGGTTAGACTATGGGCATCCCAACAGTAATGTAAAGGTGACTGGTATATCCAAAACCACAAACTCCACCATAGACTCAATAGGGCCTAGCTTCACCAGGGTCTTAAAGGTTCCTTCAGCTTGTCTCTTAGTGTTGTCAAAGGCTCGGACCATTATATCCAATAAACTCAAATCGTGAGTTGACATAGTAAGCTTTTGTAGAATCTTTAGTGAGTAAACATTTATAGTAGAGCCATCATGAACCATGACACAAGGGGTTCTTTTTCTATTGACTTCTACCTTAATGAAAAGTGGGTGAACGTGGTCTCTTCCATCCTCTAGTAAATCAACAGCTGAGAAAGAAACTATCCCAACTTTAATCTTGTTGCCTTCTTGAATCTCTTCACACATCATCACCTCTTCAGTTCACTTTGTTCCCATAAAATTGACTAGCTCCTCTAATGTTGCAGAAGTGGAAATCTGCATGCTTGCCATAGCTTTGGCCATAGTCTCCTAATGCTTCTTGGATATTGCTAGCAGAGCTTAGATACTGATGCTAGCTTAGGTCCTTTTCAACTGCTTAAGGACATCATCATCTTCATCTTCTTTCATGTCTCTCTTAGCATCCTTCCCCATGTAAGAAACTTCTTCATACTCCTCAAATAGCTTATCCACCTTTGACACTTCTTCAGTCTTCATCCTCTTTTCAAACTTCTTTTCCATGTCAGAAATCATCTTTTCAACATTAGCATATTCGGTCTTTTCTACAGCATTCTTTTCTTTCTTCTTTTTCTTACTGGTCTTGAAAGTAAGAATCTTAGTCATAATCATCATCAATTATCAACTTATCATCATCAAAAGCTACCTCTCCCATCATAGCCTTTCCTTTGCCCTTCTACTTCTTGGTGCTCGTAGATGCTTCAGCGGCGTTCTCCAACAATGCAGCCAATTAACTTCTCACAGCCTTAGCTAGGGTCCACTTTTTTTTCTTCCATCGTGGATTCAAAAGTCTCGTTCACCATGTTCTAAACTTGTTCACAGTCCATTGGTCTTGGTTCAAAGTTGACTGAGCCTTCATTGTACTTTGGTCAAAGTTGATTGAGCCTTCACTGTACTCTAACTCCTTGTCGTAGGTTAGATTGTTGTATGCCTTTGATTTGTTGTACTTCAGGTATGTGAGCCAGAAATGATAAATGGTAATGTAATGCAATGCATGTATGCAGGAATGCATGAGCAGATAAGCAAGTAAACCGAGCCAGGACATTCCTTCCAACCTTATTTCTCCACAAACACGAGTGGCGAGTCTCTTTTCCTAGGTATGTGGTCATCAAAAATATCAACAAGGGATATTTTATTCTTGATAGATGCACTCAGATGGATTAACCAATAATTATCTTTTCAAGTAGAGTCCATGATAACTCCCATTAATTAAGCCTTAATCCATTGGGTCAACTGAAATATAGTTTATATGCTATATTATATATTAAAACTAAATTAAAGGGTTTATCATGAATAGATTTTTTATTTGAAAATAGGTAACTAATGATCCATGCCTCAACCAAGCCCATGATTAATAAGTCTTTGTATATGTGAGCGGGGATTTTTGCCCCCACTCCCAGTGGAATGGTTCTTGTGACTTCGGCACTATTTAGGCTCGGGGCCTTAGAGAACATGGACCTAAGTTCGGAGAAAATGGAGTCACCACCCGGACGGACTGGGAAAAAGAAAGGGGTGGATGACTCGATTCCTAAGGAATACCCAACCCCCTAATGGGTTTGGAAAGTTGGGTACGTGTGAGGAAGGTGAGAAATGGCCCAGCACCCCCACAACGCCCGGTTCATTGGAACCGGCCTTCTTTACAGGTCTTAATATTATAAAATTCTTAAATATAACAACATTATCCATATTACACACAATAAAAAGAAAGCATCATTATATTAAAATCAAAGCAATGTTCAAGCAAAATAAAATAAAATAAATGGACACCCATCCGAAGATGGAAACATGTCCTTACATCCCATGCCTAAATCGCACACCGACCGAAAGGTAGAAACATGCCCTTTACATTGGTTCTAAAATAGAAAAACAATTTAAATTACATGATATTTAACTAATGAGGTACCCACCAAGTGGAAACATACCTCTTACAACATTTGGAAACCTAAATGAATTGATAAAAGTAAATAACCATTCATCATAAATAAATAATTCACCAAAGGTATTAAACATCAATAGAAAGTAAACATCCAACCATGACAAATTAAATAAACCAAGCATTGAACTTAAATAAATTAAAGCATATAAAAAAATCAAAGCATAATCAAATATAGAATTGAATAAGGCAAATAAAAATCTAAATTATAGCTACTGTTTCCATTTTGGGCCCTTTATTTCATGTGTTTAGGGTTTTGAAATTTGTGGAATTAGGCTACTGTGAGTTTTTAAAGGAATTAAAGTGGATTAAGGTTTTATGTTTTAAAAGGTTGATGAAGTTCTTTGATTAACCAAATTAGTATTTGAATGGTGAAATCATGAAACTAGGGTTTGAACACTTTAAATTACTTAGATTTATGGTTTATGGTTATTCATTGAATTGTGTTTTAAGCTTATTGTGTAAAATTAAACATTTGGGGTTTATATGGTTAATAAAGTTCTAAAGGATTAGGGTTTACAAAAAATTAGGATTTAAGGTTTTAAAGGAGTTTAAGGTTTATTGTTTAGTTTTAAAGTTGAATTAGGGTTTCGGTGAATGCATGAGGTTTTTAGGGTTTGAAAATCAATTTGATAATTTTATGAAGTTTTATGAAAATAAACAAACGATTTAAAGTTTACATAAATAGAAAATATATTTGTTAAGGTTTTTAGAAAGAAACAGAATTTAAATTATGGTTTTGAAAAGAAACATGTTAAATTAGGGTTTTAAGATTTTGATGAAGCAAAAATAACAATTGTAAGTTTTTTGGAAAACAAAGCAATGAATTAAGGTTTTTAAGCCTTAGAAAAACTAAATTAAAGTTCTAGGGTTTTTGAATTAAAAGACAATTGGATAGTTTATGCTACTGTGAAAAAATATAAAGAAATTTAGAATTTAAACCTTCTTTCGTGGGTTGCACCAAAATTGCTTCTTGGATGAACCAAATCAAAGACAAGCTTTGCTGCCTTTGAATTGCCTTGAATTGTTTTTCTGCTCCCTCAAAAAAAATTGAATTGAATTACTGCCTTTCTTACTCAGTTTCGGATCCAATTTTGTTCCTATTTCTTCTCCGATTTTGTGAACACTCGAATTTTGAGGCTCGGAAAGCCAATTTCCTCAGACCAGGCCGGACCGGGGAACAACGGTAAAACTCCACCAAAAGTATGTCTTCATGGTACTTGAAATGTCTGGTGCGACGCAAGGATCACGGATATGGTCTCGGAATAATTTTTAGAGACCCATGGCTCCCGGAAAGTCAGTTTTAACAGAAATAGCACGAGTCGCGGTGGGCCAGGACGGCGGCCAAGCCGCCGTGTTTCCGGCGGCCAGCCGCCACCCACGGCGGCCCGGCCACCGTGATTCCGGCTGCCCGGCCGCTGTTCACCTCGGCTCGGCCGCCGTCCAGCCCGATTTTGCCTATAAATAGGCTTCAGATTTTCAAAAAAAGAGAGACTTTTGGGACTTCCTACGCCCAGATGCTGACGAAATTTTTATGCTTAAGAATTTCTAATATTGTGTTGTAGAAAGCAAGAATCACACTCAAAAGAGTAAGGAAACAAGATCTGGAACTTAGAAGTGGAAAAATTCTAATCAAGGTAATATCATAATTCATCTTTGGTCAATTCGAGCATATCATAAGCATTCTAATCTTCTTCTTAATTTCTTCTCGGTCAAAGACCTAATCTTTTTAGGTCTGAGGGCCTAATGGACTAATCAATCACCCTTTCGGCATTAAGCCGTAAATAAAATCAACCTTTTTGGACGGAGCCTAAATTGCATCTCTTTGGTACTAAGTACCTAAACGGCACTATTAAAATGAACTTTTGGCATGAAGCCTAAATCGAACTCTTTTGGTACTAAGTACCCGAAATTATACAATTTTTGCACTAAGTGCTAAAACTCACAACTCTGGCAAAATGCCTGAAAAATGCACGAAGCATACACACACACATGCATGAAGCATAAATTTCATCGCCTTTAAATAGGCTTTCCCGAACTACATGGGCTTTGATCTCTCATAAAAATGAGAGTATGTAGGCATATTTGGGATTCACCCCAAATAGCAAGCCCACATTTTAATAACAATCTCTTTATTCTGTTTTCTTCATCCCTTTTACATTCATTTCTTTTTTTTATTATTTATTGTCGAGTTAGTCAAATGCATGACATAGTCCCCGAATCCTCCTTGGGTTCGCAGACTAGAAACCTTTACATTGGATGCATTATTGGAATCAAACAAGGGTTTTCTTAGTTTTTCCCTTCGAACAAAATAAATTGAGTGGCGACTCCCGACAACGAGTGAACTTTCGCCCGGATCCTTTTCGGGCGGAAAACCGAGGTTCACAGATTGGCGACTCCACTGGGGAACATAAAAATGATTTATGTGATCCTAGTGGACTATTAAAATGAACTTTTGGCATGAAGCCTAAATCGAACTCTTTTGGTACTAAGTACCCGAAATTATACAATTTTTGCACTAAGTGCTAAAACTCACAACTCTGGCAAAATGCCTGAAAAATGCACGAAGCATACACACACACATGCATGAAGCATAAATTTCATCGCCTTTAAATAGGCTTTCCCGAACTACATGGGCTTTGATCTCTCATAAAAACGAGAGTATGTAGGCATATTTGGGATTCACCCCAAATAGCAAGCCCACATTTTAATAACAATCTCTTTATTCTGTTTTCTTCATCCCTTTTACATTCATTTCTTTTTTTTATTATTTATTGTCGAGTTAGTCAAATGCATGACATAGTCCCCGAATCCTCCTTGGGTTCGCAGACTAGAAACCTTTACATTGGATGCATTATTGGAGTCAAACAAGGGTTTTCTTAGTTTTTCCCTTCGAACAAAATAAATTGAGTGGCGACTCCCGACAACGAGTGAACTTTCACCCGGATCCTTTTCGGGCGGAAAACCGAGGTTCACAGATTGGCGACTCCACTGGGGAACATAAAAATGATTTATGTGATCCTAGTGGACTACTATTGTTTATTTGACTAACTGACCCTTCTTTAGGGTATTTTTATTTATTTTGGCAGGGTACCTTAGCAATGGTTGTCTTTTCTTTAAAGACGTTAGTACTGAAAATTGAAAAAAAATATCTTCCTGGGGACCATAAAAAATAATAATAAATAAAATAATGGCTATATATTACACGAAAAAAAAAATAAAAAATGATAATAATAATGATTTATGGAATTATAGTAGACTGTTATTATTATTCGTTTAACTGATTTGCCCTTCTTTAGGGTATTTTTATTCATTTTGCAGGGTACCCTAGCAATATATATCCTTCCTTTAAGGATATTGGATTGAAGATTGAAGAAAGGAATCTTTTTCCTTTGATGGATCTATTGTTTGACTACTTGTGCATTTATTTTGTCATTCAGAGAATCTTTTTCTCTTGCATATATGGAGGAATCCTTTTCCTCCATTGCATAAAAAATTGTTTTCAAATGAATTTCTTCTCTTTCTGTTCAAAGTTCTGAGTCTGGATAGCAAGTAGCGCTGATCGGCAGGTCTCCTTGATTATGCCGGCGGACAGCCAAAGCGTCCTCCCTGTTGTCGCAAACCATTCCAATCCTTTTGGAGTGGCCCATGAGTAATCGTACTGTTGGACCCACACGAAACTCCTTGTTTCACATGTGGTTAGGTATATCTTACTCAAGACTCAAGGGTCCCTATGATAAGCCAATTCTCTATTTTTACATAACAATAGAACCCTCCCTTAGGTTGTATATACCCAATGATAGTGCCGCATTCCATTAAAATGAATTGTGATGTGATGAGGTGCATTCATGCAACATAACAACATTGTTTAGGGGGAAAATTTTGATGTACATAAGTGGACCAAGAGTTTTCCTACCCTACACACCACCCTGATTTTTTACCCTTGACCTTTTCAGGTACCCACTGTCCGTGTGCCTCCACCTACACCAGACACACCAACACCAACTGTGCTATCCCCTACAAGTTCTACTACCCCAACTTCACCAACTACTCCAATTACTGAAATGGCCACAATTGAACAGATTAAGGCTTTGCTGGATGGTTAGGTTAAGGAAATTGAAGCTAGAATGCAAGAAAAAATTGATGAAGCTTTAGCCGCCCAAAGGGTAGCCATCCTGGCTGAATTAGAAGGAGCACCAAAGACAGTTCCTATTCCTGGAAATTTGGGGAAGGAACCCATTGTGGGGCAAACTAGTACCCCCGTGACTGCTCAGATTAATACCCCTGTCATCAATTTGGAGGATCCACCCTCCAAGAATGAAACAGATGAACTGAAAAAGAAACTTGAATTGCTTGAGAGGTCAATCACTGCCATGAAAACTCACAAAGAGGTGGTAGACATGGATTCCTTATCCTTGTTTCCCCAAGCCAGATTACCTCCAAAATTCAAGATGCCGGGGATGGACAGATTTGATGGGACCACTTGCCCTAAAACCCATTTGAAGATGTATGTGGGGGCCTTGAGTCCTTGGGGTTTAAATGATGAGCTCTTTGCTCAACTCTTCCAACAATCCCTGACTGGGGCTGCCCTTAAATGGTTTGTGAGTCTAGACCGTTCCAAGATTAAGACATGGGAAGACATCTGCAATGCATTTAACTCTCAATACCACTATAATATTGAGGTGGATGTCACCAGAAGGGAACTTGAGAATACCAAGCAGAACAACAATGAACCCTTCTCCTCGTTCCTTATGAGGTGGAGGGCAAAAGCCACCCAGATGATCAATCGACCTTCAGAACAAGAGCAAATTGATATCATAATCAGAAATTTAAGACCTACATATCAGGCTCAACTGCAAACCCAATATCTACCTACTTTGAATTCGCTCATTGCGACTGCAACCAAGGTAGAAGATTTGATACAGTTGGGTAAAATAGTGGATGAGGGGGCTGCATCAAAATATAAGAAACAAAGCCAAACTCCTTCCTCAAGCAAGGTCAATCAAGTGGCCAATATTGCCCCTGCGAATCCTTTACGTGTGGGCAATCTTGGGCTGAGAAATCAGCCAAGAAGGCAATATACTGACCTTGGGGTACCCCTTCATTTGGTGTTTAAAAAGGCTGTGGAAGGGAAATATTTGAAGCCTTTGGACCCAAGACCTCCTCCAAACCCATTACCTTCCAGTTATAAAGTCAATGAATACTGTGAATACCATCAAGGGAATGGGCATAAAACAGATGCTTGCTGGACACTCAAAAATCGCATCCAGGATCTGGTGGATAGTGGTGACATCATTCCTCTCAGGAGGCAACCAAACATCAACACTAACCCTTTGCCCAATCATTCCATCCACGCCATTACTGTGGAAGAAGAGCTGTTTGATCCTTTCAAACTTCTCTTGGAAATGAATGAAGTGTGTGTGTTAGATTTGAACGACCTCGCTGAAGAGGTCAGTGCTCTGACAAGAAGTGGAAGACAATATCACCCACTTGACTTGGGAAAAACCCCTACAACCTCAAATCCCCCCCATAAGAAAACACCAGAGCCAAAAGAAGACCCTGTCCTCACTCAGCTTAAACAAACTCAAGCTAAGGTGTCAATTTGGGAGCTCCTTGCTTCCTCATTCCCACACCGCCAGGCTCTCAGCGAAGCTTTGAGTCAACTTGATACACCTGTGGACACAAGCCTAGAAGCTTTGGTGGCCACTTTGACCCAATCAACCAAGGCATTGAGTATCAGGTTTTCTGATGTGGATTTACCAGAAGACGGTAAGAAACACAATGATGCTCTATACATCACCATACAGACTGGGGGAAAGACTGTGCCCATGGTTCTCATTGATAATGGGTCAGCCTTAAATGTGTGTCCCTTGAAAGTAGCAAGCTGTCTGGGGTTGGAGGCTACAGATCTTACACCTTCTGATCAGATTGTGAGAGCATATGATAACACTCGAAGAGAAATTTTGGGTGTTGCCACTCTAAAAATTGCTATTGGGCCGGTGAAAATGGGAGTACCATTCCAGGTCATTGATGTACCCGCGAGCTTTAATCTCCTCCTTGGAAGGCCGTGGATTCATCAGATTAATGCTGTACCTTCTTCACTACACCAAAAACTTAAATTCCCTTTTGAAGGAAAAATCATCACTATCAAAGGGGACACCTGCGAAATCAACAGGAAAACCATGGATCAGTCTCTCCTTGAGGTTGTTCCTGGTGAAACCGCCATGACCTTGACTGGGTTTCATTACGACACAGTTCAATGCATAGAAGGTGAAAAACCCAAAGGGCCATTTGTCTCATATGACTTTGGGGAGGTCCAAATCAACTGCCTAGTGGGAATGATGCTGAGGGTAGGTCTATTGCCCGGGATGGAAATGATGAAGTCTGGGAGAAAAATACCCGTAGTACGGCCATGGGAAGAGCCTGAGAATAAGGGAAATTTTGGCTTGGGGTACAAACCTACAGACGAGGAAATAGAAGAATTTGAGCGTGGAAGGAAGAAAAAGGGAAATTGGGAGGCAAGAAGCCTCAAAATGCGCCCTTACTTTAGAACTCTGAATGGTCACTTTTGCAAACCTGGAAAGGCAGTTCATCACCGTGGTTTTCAGGAACCATTCTATTCTCCTATGACCGGAAAGAAGCTACCGGGTTTTGAAATGTTTGCTGATGTTGTAGCCATGAAAGAAGAAGAGCCAGAACCTGAAACTGACCCCCAAATGGAAGATTTCATGCTGCCTAGTCTCTTTGATGAGGTTGCTATGATAACCAATTTTGAAGACAATAGGGATTTCACAAAGCTGATCAAGACCACAGATGGACCGCTGAGAAACTGGTACGCCAAGGAGGGACAAGCTGCTGAGGTTAAACTTAGTCCTGTGTCACACCCTGAACTGTAGTCTTGTACCGAGTCTTGTACTAATTCTGAGTCAAAAACCAAGTCAGAGTCTAATTCTGAGTCTTTTATAATTTCAGATTTAGAAAGCCCTAATGTCAAGTCTAATGTAATCTTGGAGAATGACTCCGCCATTATCAATGAAACTGTTTCGATTCTTGGTTACCCTGTGTCTTTTGCTTTCCAAGTATTATCTAGCAAAAATGAAATAAATGAAATAAAAGAAATAAATGAAAAGATAATAATTGGCAAAGAAAATGAACATACATACATTGCATATGATTGTGTGAATAGAGAACAGGTTGTCGATTGCATCAGGAAGTATGTCGACTGCTTCATGTGGAAGGCAAGTGATGTCACGGGAATAGACCCAGCCATAGCAGTGCATAAGATTCCACTATACCCAGAGGCAAAGCCGGTTAAGCAGAAATTGAGAAGAATGAAGCCTGAATGGTCTTTGAAAATTAAAGAGGAGGTTGCCAAGCAACTGGATAATAGGTTCATAGAACCAATTGCCTACCCTTCCTGGTTAGCAAACATTGTACCGGTCCCGAAGAAAGACGGAAAGGTCAGAATGTGTGTTGACTACAGAGATCTGAATAAGGCCTGTCCCAAGGACGATTTTCCACTACCTCACATCGATTTGCTGATAGACAGGATGGCTGGGCATGTGATGGTTTCCATGACTGACCTCGCGGTTGGGTATAATCAGATCCTGGTGCACCCACCAGACAAAGAGAAGACAGCTTTCATTACAGAATGGGGCACTTTCTGCTACAGGGTTATGCCTTTTGGATTAATAAATGCAGGGGCTACCTATCAAAGGATGGCGACAACAGTCTTTCATGACATGATTCACAAAGAAGTAGAAGTGTATGTTGATGATATGATTGTTAAGTCAAAATCTCCAGAAGAACACGTTGAAGCACTTGAGAAGTTCTTCCTTAGACTTCGCAAGTACAATTTGAAGCTTAATCCTGCAAAGTGCCTCTTTGGTGCAACATCAGGATTATTTTTGGGATATTTGGTCAGCAAGAAAGGAATAGAAGTTGATCCAGCAAAGTCAAAGGCTATTCTGAAAATGCCTCCACCAAGAACAGAGAAAGAGGTTCGAGGCTTGCTAGGTAGATTACAGTATATCAGTCGATTCATATCACAGTTGGCTGAGACTTGTGGTCCTATCTTTAAGCTACTAAGGAAAGGTGCTTCGCAAGAATGGAATGAAGACTGTCAGAAGGCCTTCGACAAGATCAAAGAATACTTGTTAAGTCCGCCAATTTTACAACCTCCCAGAATTGGAAAACCTCTGCTCTTGTATTTGTCTGTAACAGATGAAGCCATGGGGGCAATGCTAGCTCAAGAGGCTGAAGATACAAAGGTGGAAAATGCAATTTACTACCTCAGCAAAAGGATGCTGGATTATGAGTTAAAGTATAACAAGATTGAGAAGTTGTGTTTAGCCTTGTATTGGGCTTGTACGAAGTTACAACACTACTTGTCTTCTTACACTACTTATGTCATCGCAGAATAGAGTCCCTTGAAATTCCTCATGGAGAGGCCTGCTTTGGACAGCAAAATGGCTAAGTGGGTGTCAACATTGGCAGCCTTTGACTTGAAATTTGTTCAAAGGAAAGTTGTGAAAGGCGGGGCAATAGCTGACCAATTAGCAGAATTACCTATAAAAGACGAGATGCGGGAAATGGGTTTCCCTGACGAAGACCTCTTGAATGTGGAAGGAAGTGTTTGGGAGATGTATTTTGATGGAGCATCCAATTATCATGGAAACGGAATTGGAATTGTGTTCAAAACTCCTTGTGGAGAATACATTCCATTCGCAGTTAAACTTAACTTTAGCTGCACAAACAATGAAGCAGAATATGAAGCTTGCATTAATGGGCTTGAAGCCGCCCTGAAATTGGGGATTAAGGACCTAAAGGTCTATGGTGATTCTATTTTAATAGTATCACAAGCTTTAAGGAAATGGAAGATAAGAGAAGAGCGTTTGGTTCCTTACCTACAACGCCTTGATCATTTGGCACAACAGTTCAATGATCTGTCCTTCGAATATCTCCCAAGAGCAAAGAATCAATTTGCTGATGCCTTGGCTACTTTAGCTTCCATGATCAATATCAGGGAGGGGAAAGTCATTCGTCCATTGAAAGTTCAGCTTCAAAAGTAACCCGCCCATGTAATGCACTTGGCCGATGGTAAACCATGGTTTTGGGATATCAAGACCTATCTCAAGGATGGAAATTATCCGGAGGGATCATCAAAGGTTTATCAGAGGGCAATAAGCCAGCTTGTCACAGGTTACATTCTTAATGGAGATATCCTCTACAAAAGAAGTTGGAATGGAATGCACCTAAGGTGTGTAAGTGAAGCAGAGGCTAAGCAGATAATGGAAATGGTACATGGTGGCGAATCAGGACCACACATGTATGGGATCGCCATGGCTCAAAAAATTGCCAATCTAGGATATTATTGGTCCACCATGAATGCAGACTGCGTGGCATTTGTGCAAGGATGTCATCAATGCCAAGTATTTGCTAAGTTACAGAAGCAACCTCCTGTTGCCCTGAATCCAATCACTTCTCCATGGCCCTTCGCTACTTGGGGAATTGATATAATTGGTAAAATACATCCAAAAGCATCAAATGGACATCACTTTATCTTGGTAGCAGTGGATTACTTCACAAAGTGGGTTGAAGCAGCTTCCTATGCAGAATTAGACGCCAAAAAGGCAGCACAGTTTGTCCGAACCAACATCCTTTGTCGGTACGGAACGCCGTTTGAAATTATCACTGATAATGGAACTCATTTCCAAGCAGAATTCGCTAAGCTCTTGAAGGATAAGAATGTCCAGCATCATAAGTCCTCTCCTTATAGACCCCAAACAAATGGAGCTGTAGAAGCAGCGAACAAGTCTATAAAGGTGATCATACAAAAGATGATCAAGGAACATAGGCGTTGGCATGAGAAGTTTCCATTGGCTTTGTGGGGATATAGAACATCAATTAGAACTCCTACTGGGGCAACCCCGTATTCCCTGGTGTACGGAATGGAAGCTGTACTCCCCATTGAACTGGAAGTTCAATCGGCGAGGATAATTCAAGAAAGTCAGATAAATGAAGCTGAATGGATCAGTAATTATCATCATCAGTTGTTGAGTTTGGATGAAAAAAGACTTCAAGCTCTACATCAGATTCAAGGATATCAGAGGCGAATGGCCAGACATTTCAACAAAAAGGTCAAGGATCGAAAGTTGGAAGAAGGTTGTTTGATTTTGAAAGATATCAGAACACCTGTTACAGATCCTTGTGGGAAGTTTCGTCCTCATTGGGCGGGACCCTACATTTTGAAGAAAATAGTTTCCGGCAGAGCCGTCATCTTGTCTGATTTGGATGGTCTGGAGTTCACAAACCCATGCAATCTGGATCAACTAAAGAAATATTATGTATGATCATGCATTCCATAAGGAACTACATTAGACCTGATTCTCGCAAACTAATTCGAGATATGTAGGCAGCTCTCCTTGAGCACGGTCTAAATTTTAATAGAAATCATTCATTCATCTTTCTTTTGCCAAAAGAAAAAAAAACAAAAACAAAAGATCCCGCTAAGCCGAAAACCCACAAAGGGCGGCTTAGGCAATAGTGGGGCCCGCTAAGCTGAAAACCCGCAAAGGGCGGCTTAGGCAAGAATGGGTAAGAGCTCGCTAAGTTGAAAATCCGAAAGGACGGCTTAGGCAAAAATAAGAGCAAATAAATAAAGTAGATAATGCTTGGAAAGCAAACAAAAGGGTCATTCATTAAGAATCATTCATTACAAAAAGAGAATCATTTGTTACAAAAAGAGTCATTCAGAAAGAGTCATTCGTCCTATAAAATACACAACTAATCAAAAAGGTCAAGTCATATTCCCCCAAAAACCAAAAAGGTAAAAACAACCCAAAAACAGAAAAGACAATGGAGTCACCCTGGGATCTAAATCCTACACCCCCTCTCCCTCCAACTCCTGTAGCAATGCACACCTCCTCGGTTTCTCAACGGGCTAAACCTCAGCTATAAACCAGGTCCTGTACTCTGGAGTGGGTTGAACGAGGGAAGGCTCTGCACAAGGCCTGATCATCCGATGGTCTCTGACCCAAGTCTGTAGAACAGCCCGAGTAACCCCGGGGGTAATAGGAGAAGCAATGGTAAGCCCGACAGGAAGGGGAACTCTCTGATCAATACCCATCTGCCTGAGGACGCGGGAAGCACTGTACCAAGTACTGTGAGTGAACCCAAGCAGGTAGACATGGTTGTGCATGGCATTTGCCTCCATGAATTGAGGAATCCTATACCAAGGGACAAACCATAATAATTCTTTCGGTCCAAGCTCAAACAGCCAAACAGTCCATGCGGCCATAGAGGGAAAAGAAATCTGAATTTTCCTGGTACGGTACTGCGAAGGGTTGTAGGTCAAAGTCTGGGGGGCTGCAACCACTCGAAGATGATCTCTCAGCCAAACCTGGAAAAAATAGATCTTTTCTATCTTACAAAGGAAAAGAGAGATGATGGAATAAGCAAAAAAAACAAAAGGTATAAATTACCTGAAGGATGACCGGGGTGACGGTCCAACGTTCAAATCCAAGTGCACATCTGTCGAGACTCTGAATAGTCTCAGCCAGGATCATGCCCCCGATACAGTTGAGCTCTTCCATTTGCCTAACCATTGGGCAAAGTTTCAAATCTCCAAAGCCGGGGTCACGGTTGAAGAGGAACCCAGCTAACAGACAAAAGATGAAGGCTCGCATTCTATGCCTCAATTGAATATCGTCTTCAAAATCGGCGGTCAAGAATTCATCAATTAGGGGAAGCAGCATCGCCTTATCCCCATCTACAATCATAGCTTGGGCTTGGGGTTTTGTGAAGCTAAAAAGCCTCTGAAAAGATCCCACATAGCCGATTTGGACCTCATGCCTCACAAGAGGGCATTTGGATCGCACCCAATGATCGAGCAGAACTCCTCAAAAAGAGGACACATTTCCTCCATCCGAGCCCCAAATCTGAAAACATGGGCTTGGGGATCCCAAAACCTGATGCAAGAGTGCAAGAAATCCCAGTCTACAGCTACACCTCTGAGGGTGGCGACAGCTTTCAACCTGTACCTCCCCATGTTGATCCTTTCAACATTGTGGAGACTTTTGGTCCAATTATGCATCACGTGATTAAAAAGGGGATTCATTGTTATTTGAAAAATAATAATAATAATAAGATCTTGCAGTAAGAGGATTGCTTTCTGGTCCACAGATGTAAGACAACCTTGAGTTTTATACTGGTCTGGCGAGAGAGCCGCCACTTCTGCGGTTCGGCCGCCGCCGACCGTCCTGATTCCTCTTTTTTGATGTTTTGTAAAATTCTCGTGTTTTGGCCCTG
This sequence comes from Garcia nutans, assembly GCA_947685225.1. Lineage (NCBI taxonomy): Eukaryota > Viridiplantae > Streptophyta > Magnoliopsida > Malpighiales > Euphorbiaceae > Garcia > Garcia nutans. The sequence continues at coordinate 33,030,717 of CANTUV010000040.1, forward strand.
TTTAGGCCCTGTTATGTGCTATTTTTTTGGGATTGTGTCAGGGATTTATTTTTAAAAGAGATTTCTAAAAAGAAAAGGCATCATGCATACATATGTGCTGTTAATACTAACAAATAAGTGCAGGTTTACAGATAAGTTTAGATAACAGCTGAAAAACATGAAAGGTACAAAGTACAGAAGGGGAATAGTTCAAATACAGCAAGCATAGTTCAAGTCAAGTATAAAAAAAAATCAGTGCCGGCCTCTCCGTCTTTGCGGCCTGCTCTGCCTCTCGTAAGCAGCCTCAGTCCAAGCACCAGACAGTTCATCCGAGAAAGCAGTAATCAGTGCCGCCATTTCTGTGATCAGGCCCTCTGGTACCTGTAAAAGAGACAAAATCACAATCAATCTCAAGAGAATTTTATGAATCCTTTTCATGAAAAGTTCTATGAGAATATACCTGAGTGACATGAGCAAAGCTCCGATATAATGCACCCTCTGCACTAATTGGTCGGGTCACCCAACCACCAGGTGCATGATAACGAACAACATAAGGCAGCCTCAAGTCGGCTAAAATAGGGTCAAATTGGCCGGTAGCTGTAAGGACGGATGCGGGAGGCCTCAAATGAGATGAGCTGCTGCTTCCTCCAGTGTGTGATGGTCCAGCCCTGAAAGTGGAAGCCTCAGCCCTAGAGGAAGAGGGTCTGTCAGCTCGCCGGTCGGGAGAGGGATGGTCTCTCGGAGTGTTAGAAGTGGGAGCCGAAGAGTGGGAAGACCGATAAGGGGGTACAGAGTCAAATCGTGTCCCAATGCATGGCATCAGTCGATGAAGGCAGTAGAAGTCATAATCCTCATCCGGGGCATAAGCCGACTCGAAAGGGTCGCCCTCATACTGGGACACAGTAACAGGCAGAAGTGTTGAAGATAGCATATCATCAGGGGGATCCATGGGAACTGCACGGAAACCGGCGATCTGGAAAGTCACCCTCTCAGCGAGATAATACCGTCGAAACTCTGGATGGGGAAGTATGAATCGACGGCGAGTCAGAAACTCTGATCGCCGAAAGCTATAATCTTAAGCAATCCACTCTGCCAGTCGGTGAGACATCACTTCAGATGCAACCTGTGAAAATTTGTTATATTAGTGAATCATTTTCTCTAATATAATAAAAAAGATGACGATAAAGCATTTACTGAGTCCATTGGGCAGCTGTCGAAGAATGATCTCAGCCCTCTGATGGGAAGTTTCCTCTTTGGTACTTCTACCCTCTCTCTATACCACCTCCAAGCAATGGGGGAAAGAGGATCGGCGGGGGCAGGTATCTCACGAAGAAAAGGGGCGATGCCAGGAAAGTACTCGTAAGCCCAAGTCTGAAAAAAAAAAGAGAGAGAGAGAAAGAGAAGGTATCAGAATTGGTGTATGTCAACATATATAAAGATAGGGGAAATGTTCTTTACATTACCTCCCAGAAGTAATACAAGCCACAGGGAGCAATACGGGTATAGCAGATGTAATATCCTCATTTATGCCCTAGAAGTTTTGCTTGTTGTTGTTGTTGTTGTTGTTGTTGTTGTTGTATTGTTGGTCTAAATTGAGAAAAGAAAAGTATAAGTGTTTTGGGAAAGAATTTAGGGTTTAGAGACAAGTTTATATGTTGTGTATATTGTGATATATATAACATATACATTAGTCAAAAGAGTTGGTCAAGGCAAGAGGAGATATTTTTTTTTAGGGCATGTGGAATTACTAAAATGGGCAAGAGATAACAAAGAGAATTAAGATATGTATGAGGGCATTATAGTAATTTTCCTTTGGATGGGTATTTAATGAAGTTTGACTTTGTGATTCTTGATCATTTTCTCTTCCTCTTGATGGTAGTGGCCGGCTCTCCATTAGCAAAAGGGAAGGAGAAGTGTTCTTGATAGTAAGATCAAGATTGAAGGGAGAATTGAAGAATCAAGTTGAAGATTTGTGGAATTTCTTTACTTTAGGTAAGTAATTTCTTGTTTTCTTTTATTAATTTGGAAATTGTGGTTAAGGTGTATTGAGAATTGTTGAGATGATGATTTAGTGTGTTGATGTGTGTTTATAAGTGTTAGAGTTGATTGTAAGTTAAAAATTGGAGGTTGTGTTGGTTTGGTTGTGATTATGGAAAAATAAGTGAAGATTGATAGTGGAAAAATCAAGAGTAGAGTTTGAGTTAGGGTTTTGAGATGGTGTTTGTTTAATTGTGATATTAAGGTGTTTTAAAGTGATTATTGTAATGAATATGTATTTAGAACATTGATGATGTTCATTTGAAGCATGTGGTATGATGTATATTGAGTTTTAATGCATTTGGAAGAGAGTTGGTTAGAATTAGGGTTTTGATTTTGGGAGACACGGCCAAAGGCCATGTGAGACACGGCCAAGTCATATGATTTTGGACGTGTTGGATTAATTTTTGGGTGACACAGCCGTGTTCCCAAGCCGTGTGAGCTACTGTGAGTTTTGGTTGAAGAGACACGGCCGTGTCCCTAAGCCGTGTTTGCTACTGCCAAAGTTGAATTGAGAGACACGGCCACAAGCTTGGCCGTGTCCCTCATGTGTGTTGCCCGTGTCCCTCATATGGGTTAGGTAAGTTTTGTTTTCCTTGATCTAGTTGCAATGTTTTGGTTCTTCATAGGTAGGTTAGTTCCTAAACCTAAACTTAAACACTTTAAACTATGAATGAGCTAATCAAATGCATATGAAAGATCCTAAAGCTATGAATCATATAAATTGTTCTTTGCCCTAATTGCATTGTTGAGATTTAAACAAGGTAATGTGTTTTGTGAGTAATGTACCTTGAAATGTTTTTATCAAAGATGTGATATCAATGATGCTTTATGCATAATATGAATTGAAATGTGAAATGTAATTCAAAGCCATTGTTATTGGCTATGATGATGATATTGAGAGAAAGAAGGCATGTATGCCTAAATGTTGATGGTAATTGGAAATGGAAATGATAATTGAGTAATAAATGAATTGTGTGGCTAATGTGTTATTCTATTTTCAGAGTTTGTTGTTGGTGGCATGCCTAGTAAGTGTAACAATCTCTTGAAGTTAGGTTGGATTGAATCCTTGAAGCCTAATTGAGATGTTACCACCCTTGAAGCTAGGTTGGGTTGGTTCTTGAAGCCAAGTTGGGTTGAAGCTTAGCATGCTTTGCTCCCCTTGAAGCTTGGTTGAACCTAATCCTTGAAGCCTAGTTGGGTATATGATATTGATAAATGTGATGATAGAACCAAAACATTAACTCTGAAAATTGAATGGCATATTAGTGTGTCTTGGGCCCATGCTTGTCTATGGTTAATGTGAGTCATGAATGATGCTTGCCTTAGCTTATTGTTGATGATGAATGATTAAATGAATATAAATGAGGTCTATGATAAGATGTGAAGTATGATATGCCTATAGATATATATATATGTTGAGTTATAAAATGGAAAGCTATGTTATCAACTTGGCATATATGATGTTATATATATAATATGGATTGAGAATTGGTACTGCATTGCATTAAAGCATAACATTAGCATGATTATCTTACTAAGCCGTTGGCTTAGCGCGATAGTGTTTAATCGCGCAGGTGATAGAACTGTTAGAATCGAACCCGAGAGCTCTTCGAGACCGAGTGAGGGTAGACAGTGAAGAGTTGATTTTGGAGACTTAAAGATCAAAGGAGATTTGCCAATCATGTATAACTCTTTTTATATTTTGTAAAGTATTGATTAAATGTACATATTTGTATATTTGTAAATATGGAATTAAGTGTTTTCAAATATGTAAATATTTTATGACTTCCGCTGTGAAATAACTATATGTATGTATATATATATCTAATGTGTTTTATTTTAAAAGTAAATGATCTACTTTTCTATATTATATAATGATAATAGTATTGTATCTATTTAAATGTTTTGAATGTTGAAGAAAACCGTAGCATCCCTATGTTTGGTGCACTTATGCTACATGGTTGTAATTGTAGTGTGTGTGCATTGGATGTGGGGGTGTTACATTTGTTTTGGTATCAGAGCCTAGGTTTGAGATTCTCAACCTAGGCAATATGTTATAAAAAGAATATTTTGAATTAAAAAGTGAGTTTTTGAAATAAAATACATGTTTGGGATTGGCAATCTTTGATCTTTAATAAGGTGTGTCCTGTTGTGTTTGCAGTGTTAGGTGTTGATGGATTCTCATTTGAGACAGTCAGTTGAGGGCAGTGAGGAGAGTGTTGCTCCTGATGAGGGAGTTAGAGTTGAGAGTGCTGGGGAGGCACCTGCTTCTGGGTCGGGGAGACCAACTGGTGAGGAGGTTCCACCAGCTTGGTTTGTGAATTTGATGAAGACTTTTAGGCAAGCGCCAGTACAACCAGTGCCACCACCCCCTCAGCCTTTGGTGCCAGTGAGGCACTATGACAAGTTAAGGAAGTATGGAGCTGAGGATTTTATTGGTACCACTGATCCAGCTGTAGCAGAACAGTGGCTTGACAAAGTTCAGAGGATCTTTATTCAGTTGCAAGCCACCCCTGAGGAAAAGTTTGATTATGCAAGATCTTTGCTACAGAAGGATGCCTACGATTGGTGGAAGACTGTGCCACATTCCATGGAAGATCCACCAACTTTGTCATATGCAGATTTCTTGAGGGAATTCGAGTTGAAATATACTCCTAGGGAGTATAAGGATATGAAGAAGATGGAATTCTTGAGCTTGAAGCAAGATAACAAGACTGTTACTGAGTATGAAGTTGAGTTTATTCGACTGAGTCAGTATGCTGGGGGCATCATTGCTGATGAGATTGATAGATGCCGGCGATTTCAGGAGGGATTGAGGCCCTCGATCATGTGTTTAGTGGCTGGATCTCGATATCACAATTTCTCCCAGTTAGTGGAAGCAGCTCGAAGTGTAGAGCGAGCTCAAGTGATTGCAGCTGCTTCAGAGGATGAGGTTAGGGTGAGAAGGCCCCAGTTTGAGGCAGGGTCTTCTTCAGTGAAGAGGGGTAGAGGAAGCTTTGTTCCTCGGAGTATTAGGAGCCAGAGACCAGCAGGTAGATCAGTGCAGTTCCAGAGACAAAGATTCAGACCTGCAGCTTCAGTGGCAAGTGCTCCAACCCCTATGGTTCAGAGATCCACCTTACCTATTTGCATCCATTGTGGGAGGCCCCATGGTGGTCCATGTTGGAAAGCTGGTGTTGCTGGGGTATGTTTCAGGTGTGGGTCACCGGATCACTTTGTGAGAGATTGCCCTGAGAGGCAGAGGCAGATGTCAGTTGATTCTGCCGCTTCTCGAGCCAGTGTGAGGGGAGGCAGAGGTGCCAGCCGAGGTGGTAGAGCAGGGTTCAGTTCTAGAGGTGGTGCTGCATCCAGGGAGACTAGACCGGAGGAGGTTGGTTCTTCCCAGAGGATGTATGTTATGCAGAGACAGCCGGATGCATCGGCGGTCATAGCTGGTACTTTTTCTTTATTTGATACTGCAGTACTTGCTTTGATTGATCCGGGCTCCACCCATTCTTATATTAGTGCATCTGTATTGCCTGTGTTTGATGTGCATGCTGAGTCCCTAGGATTTGATGTTTTGGTGACAAATCCGTTAGGGCATAGTGTGATTGTGAGTAAAGTGCATCGGGATAGTGCAGTGAGGGTGCAGGGTGAGGAGTTCCTTGGAGATTTGATTGAGATGCCATTTAAGGAATATGATGTGATTTTAGGCATGGATTGGCTATCTCGACATGGAGCTGTGGTGGATTGTAAAAAGAAAATTGTTTCTTTGAGAACCGGTGATGGGAGAGAGGTGATAGTATCTAATGAGCAGGAACAGTTAGCCTCCTTATTTGTTTCAGCTGTTGCAGCCCGGAGGTTGATTAGGAAGGGGTGTGAAGCCTATCTTGCTCATGTGGTAGATACTAGAGTGAAGGGTTCTCCTATTGATAGCATTGCCACAGTTGCAGAGTTTCCTGATGTTTTTCCAGAGGAGTTGACAGGATTGCCTCCTGAGAGAGAGGTGGAGTTCGGTATCGAGCTATTGCCGGGTACCACTCCTATCTCCATTACTCCTTACAGAATGGCACCAGCAGAATTGAGGGAGTTGAAAGTGCAATTACAGGAGCTGTTGGATAAAGGATTCATTCGCCCCAGTGTTTCTCCTTGGGGAGCTCCTGTGCTCTTTGTAAAGAAGAAGGATGGTACTATGAGGTTGTGCATCGACTATAGGCAATTGAACAAGGTGACCATTAAAAATAAGTATCCTTTGCCTAGAATCGATGATCTCTTTGATCAGTTGAAGGGAGCGTCAGTATTCTCTAAGATTGATCTGAGATCGGGGTACCATCAGCTGAGAGTCAGAGCTAAGGATGTTCCGAAGACCGCATTTCGGACCAGGTATGGGCATTATGAATTTTTAGTTATGCCTTTTGGTCTGACAAATGCACCTGCAGCTTTTATGGATTTGATGAATAGGGTGTTTAGGCCCTATTTGGATCAGTTTGTAGTGGTCTTCATCGATGATATTCTGGTGTATTCGAGGAATGAAGAGGAACATGATTTGCATCTGCGGATTGTGTTGCAGATTTTGAGAGAGAAGCAACTATTTGCCAAATTGTCGAAGTGTGAGTTCTGGTTGGATCAGGTAGCTTTTCTCGGACATATTGTTTCAGCAGAAGGCATTAGAGTTGATCCGAGTAAAGTTGAAGCCATTTTGAATTGGAGTCCACCCAAGTCTGTGACAGAGGTTAGAAGTTTTCTGGGTTTGGCAGGCTATTACCGGCGGTTTGTGAAAGGATTTTCTTTGATAGCTACTCCACTCACCAGATTGCTTCGTAAGGGAGTGAGGTTTTTGTGGACAGATCAGTGTCAGGCTAGCTTTGAGCAGTTGAGAGATTTGTTGACTCAAGCGCCTGTTCTCACTTTACCTATAGAAGGCCAACCCTATGTGATCTACAGTGATGCTTCAGATATTGGTTTGGGTTGTGTGCTAATGCAGGAAGGGAAAGTTATAGCTTATGCATCTCGTCAGTTGAAACCGCATGAGCTTAACTATCCTACCCATGATTTGGAATTGGCAGCCATTGTCTTTGCATTAAAGATTTGGCGCCATTATCTGTTTGGGGAGAAATGTTTCATTTACACTGATCACAAGAGTTTGAAGTATTTGGGTGTTCAGAAAGAGCTCAACCTTCGGCAGAGGAGATGGTTAGAATTGATTAAAGACTACGACTGTTTGATAGATTATCATCCAGGTAAAGCAAATGTGGTTGCTGATGCCTTAAGTCGGAAGTCTTTAGCTGGTTTAACAGTTTACTCGCTCTCGTTGCTTGTTGAGTTGAGAGCATTGCGTGCCAGTTTTGTACCTTGTGATGATGGTGCATTATTGGCACAGTTACAATTGAAGCCTGTTTTGTTGGATCAGATCAAAGAGGCTCAGTTAGCTGATAAGAAGATTCAGAAGATTGTTTTAGATTGTGAGAGTGGAAAGACTAGAGATTTTGTTGTGAAGGATGATGGGAGCCTATGGTTTAAGAATAGATTGTGTGTACCCGATAATGCTGACTTGAAGAGGATCATTTTAGAGGAAGCTCATCAGTCTTTATTTGCTATGCATCCGGGTAATACGAAGATGTATCATGATTTGAGACAGCATTATTGGTGGATTGGGTTGAAGAGAGACATTGTTGAGTTTGTATCTAAATGTCTCACTTGTCAGAAGGTTAAAGCAGAGCATCAAGTTCCCACTGGGTTGCTTCAACCGTTGTCAGTGCCAGAATGGAAGTGGGAAAGAGTGACAATGGACTTTGTGTCTGGATTGCCTTTGACACAAAGGAAACATGATGCCATATGGGTGATTGTGGATAGATTGACTAAGACAGCTCATTTCCTTCCGATTCGGATGGATTACTCTTTGGAGAGGTTGGCTGAGCTGTACATCCATGAGATTGTGAGATTGCATGGTGTTCCAACTTCTTTAGTGTCTGATCGAGATCCCAGGTTTACTTCGAGATTTTGGAAGAGTTTGCATAGTGCTTTGGGTTCTCGACTGCATTTCAGCACTGCTTTTCATCCACAGACGGATGGACAGTCTGAGAGGGTGATACAGATCATTGAGGATATGTTGAGAAGTTGTGTCATCGATTTCACTGGAAGTTGGGATAGATTCTTACCTCTTGTAGAGTTTGCTTATAACAACAGTCACCAGTCCAGCATCGAAATGGCCCCATTCGAGGCATTGTATGGCAGACGGTGTAGGACACCTCTGTGTTGGAGTGAGCTTGGTGATGATAAATTGATTGGGCCTGATTTGATTCAAGAAACTGAAGAGAAAGTGAAGTTGATTCGGGGCAGGTTAAAAGCAGCTTCAGACCGACAGAAGTCCTATGCAGATCTGAAGAGGAGAGACATTCAGTTTGATGTTGGGGATAAGGTATTTTTGAAGGTATCTCCTTGGAAGAAGATTTTGAGGTTCGGTCGGAAAGGAAAATTGAGTCCTCGTTTCATCGGACCGTATGAAGTGTTAGAAAGAGTTGGGCCAGTGGCGTATAGACTTGCTTTGCCACCTGAGTTGGATCGTATTCATAATGTGTTCCATGTATCTATGTTGAGGAGGTACAGGTCGGATCCATCTCATGTGTTGCCATTTGAATCTATTGAAGTGAGCCCAGACTTGACATTTGAAGAGGAACCAGTTGCTATCTTAGCATATGATGTGAAAGAGTTGAGAAACAAGAGGGTGCCATTGGTGAAGGTTCTATGGAAGAACCACGGAAAAGAAGAAGCAACTTGCGAAAGTGAACAAACCATGCGAGAGCAATATCCTCAGTTGTTTCAGACTTGATATCAGGTAATTTCGAGGACGAAATTTCTTTTTAGAGGGGGAGAATTGTAATATCCTCATTTATGCCCTAGAAGTTTTGCTTGTTGTTGTTGTTGTATTGTTGGTCTAAATTGAGAAAAGAAAAGTATAAGTGTTTTGGGAAAGAATTTAGGGTTTAGAGACAAGTTTATATGTTGTGTATATTGTGATATATATAACATATACATTAGTCAAAAGAGTTGGTCAAGGCAAGAGGAGATATTTTTTTTTTAGGGCATGTGGAATTACTAAAATGGGCAAGAGATAACAAAGAGAATTAAGATATGTATGAGGGCATTATAGTAATTTTCCTTTGGATGGGTATTTAATGAAGTTTGACTTTGTGATTCTTGATCATTTTCTCTTCCTCTTGATGGTAGTGGCCGGCTCTCCATTAGCAAAAGGGAAGGAGAAGTGTTCTTGATAGTAAGATCAAGATTGAAGGGAGAATTGAAGAATCAAGTTGAAGATTTGTGGAATTTCTTTACTTTAGGTAAGTAATTTCTTGTTTTCTTTTATTAATTTGGAAATTGTGGTTAAGGTGTATTGAGAATTGTTGAGATGATGATTTAGTGTGTTGATGTGTGTTTATAAGTGTTAGAGTTGATTGTAAGTTAAAAATTGGAGGTTGTGTTGGTTTGGTTGTGATTATGGAAAAATAAGTGAAGATTGATAGTGGAAAAATCAAGAGTAGAGTTTGAGTTAGGGTTTTGAGATGGTGTTTGTTTAATTGTGATATTAAGGTGTTTTAAAGTGATTATTGTAATGAATATGTATTTAGAACATTGATGATGTTCATTTGAAGCATGTGGTATGATGTATATTGAGTTTTAATGCATTTGGAAGAGAGTTGGTTAGAATTAGGGTTTTGATTTTGGGAGACACGGCCAAAGGCCATGTGAGACACGGCCAAGTCATATGATTTTGGACGTGTTGGATTAATTTTTGGGTGACACAGCCGTGTTCCCAAGCCGTGTGAGCTACTGTGAGTTTTGGTTGAAGAGACACGGCCGTGTCCCTAAGCCGTGTTTGCTACTGCCAAAGTTGAATTGAGAGACACGGCCACAAGCTTGGCCGTGTCCCTCATGTGTGTTGCCCGTGTCCCTCATATGGGTTAGGTAAGTTTTGTTTTCCTTGATCTAGTTGCAATGTTTTGGTTCTTCATAGGTAGGTTAGTTCCTAAACCTAAACTTAAACACTTTAAACTATGAATGAGCTAATCAAATGCATATGAAAGATCCTAAAGCTATGAATCATATAAATTGTTCTTTGCCCTAATTGCATTGTTGAGATTTAAACAAGGTAATGTGTTTTGTGAGTAATGTACCTTGAAATGTTTTTATCAAAGATGTGATATCAATGATGCTTTATGCATAATATGAATTGAAATGTGAAATGTAATTCAAAGCCATTGTTATTGGCTATGATGATGATATTGAGAGAAAGAAGGCATGTATGCCTAAATGTTGATGGTAATTGGAAATGGAAATGATAATTGAGTAATAAATGAATTGTGTGGCTAATGTGTTATTCTATTTTCAGAGTTTGTTGTTGGTGGCATGCCTAGTAAGTGTAACAATCTCTTGAAGTTAGGTTGGATTGAATCCTTGAAGCCTAATTGAGATGTTACCACCCTTGAAGCTAGGTTGGGTTGGTTCTTGAAGCCAAGTTGGGTTGAAGCTTAGCATGCTTTGCTCCCCTTGAAGCTTGGTTGAACCTAATCCTTGAAGCCTAATTGGGTATATGATATTGATAAATGTGATGATAGAACCAAAACATTAACTCTGAAAATTGAATGGCATATTAGTGTGTCTTGGGCCCATGCTTGTCTATGGTTAATGTGAGTCATGAATGATGCTTGCCTTAGCTTATTGTTGATGATGAATGATTAAATGAATATAAATGAGGTCTATGATAAGATGTGAAGTATGATATGCCTATAGATATATATATATGTTGTGTTATAAAATGGAAAGCTATGTTATCAACTTGGCATATATGATGTTATATATATAATATGGATTGAGAATTGGTACTGCATTGCATTAAAGCATAACATTAGCATGATTATCTTACTAAGCCGTTGGCTTAGCGCGATAGTGTTTAATCGCGTAGGTGATAGAACTGTTAGAATCGAACCCGAGAGCTCTTCGAGACCGAGTAAGGGTAGACAGTGAAGAGTTGATTTTGGAGACTTAAAGATCAAAGGAGATTTGCCAATCATGTATAACTCTTTTTATATTTTGTAAAGTATTGATTAAATGTACATATTTGTATATTTGTAAATATGGAATTAAGTGTTTTCAAATATGTAAATATTTTATGACTTCCGCTGTGAAATAACTATATGTATGTATATATATATCTAATGTGTTTTATTTTAAAAGTAAATGATCTACTTTTCTATATTATATAATGATAATAGTATTGTATCTATTTAAATGTTTTGAATGTTGAAGAAAACCGTAGCATCCCTATGTTTGGTGCACTTATGCTACATGGTTGTAGTTGTAGTGTGTGTGCATTGGATGTGGGGGTGTTACAGCAGAGGTCAGACATGTCGTCATACAACCTACACAGCATCATGCTAGCCCAATCGTATGTATGAAGCTGTGTCAGGTCAAGTAGGCTCTTCAGCACATTGAGACTCACTGCATCTTTCCTGTTTGATAAGAAGGAGCTAGCAAATAGGAGAAGCAAGGTAAACCTGACCGCCTGGTCAGCAGGAAGGTTGCCTGTCTCGTAACCAGTGTAGATACTTGGCGCTTGCTCCACAAGCCACCTCCGCTGAATGCAGTGAGGCGCCTGATATCGAGGATAGTCAACCCCGATCAAAGTAATCATGTCGGCTGAAGAAATGTCCTGCTGCCAGTCATCATAGGACTCCACCATCTCAACGCCAAAGGGAATCCCAGAAATGATGGAAAAGTCAGTAGGCGTCATTGTCATCTCCCCCCAAGAAAAATGGAAAGTGTCAGTCGTAGGCCACCAGCGCTCGGCTAAAGCACAGATCAAATCTCGGTGGATATCTCTGCCCACATCTATAGCCCTCAAATGGTGGAGGAAAGCAGGTCTGATAAGATCCCTCACTGGGTGCTCGGCATCAAAGATGTAAGCCGGAATAGTGACCATCGGACGCTCAGCTATAGATATCTTGATCGTAGAGTCCTAAAATATATATATATATATTTCAGAAAAGTTGGACAAATTCAGAAAAGATTTAAGTTCTTTCCCCAGCTGGGTGTGGATTCCTAAAGGATTATTTCTAAGTTCTTTACTAGAAATAATTACTGATGACAGAACATAATGAAGCCTGGTACAGATCCTAATTCATTACTAGTACATGTAAAGGAAAGGTTCCTAAAATTTATTTCTTTCTAAGTTCCTTACTGGAAATAAATAAAATTCCTAAGCATGCATACTGAGATGAACAAACGGGAAAGTACTCACCTCATAGCAGCCGGTCCGAGAACTGTGCTTCTCCTCCTCAAGTAAAAGATTGCAGGGAGGGAGTGGGATCTCGAGGTCTTCAAAGCCGGTAAAATCCATCGTCGAAAGAAAATTTGAAAGAAGTGAAAGAAGAAGAATGAATGAAAGCAAATGAAAATTGAATGAAATGAGCCTATTTATAGAAAAAAATGAAAATGCGGGTCTTTTTGCACCTCGCTCAAAATTCGCTCTTCAGAAGACCACTGAGTTCCATAAATCATTTTTATGGACCCCAGTGGGGGGCAATTGTGAACACTCGAATTTTGAGGCTCGGAAAGCCAATTTCCTCAGACCAGGCCGGACCGGGGAACAATGGTAAAACTCCACCGAAAGTATGTCTTCATGGTACTTGAAATGTCCGGTGCGACGCAAGGATCACGGATATGGTCTCGGAATAATTTTTAGAGGCCCATGGCTCCCGGAAAGTCAGTTTTAGCAGAAATAGCACGAGTCGCGGTGGGCCAGGACGGCGGCCAAGCCGCCGTGTTTCCGGTGGCCAGCCGCCACCCACGGCGGCCCGGCCACCGTGATTCCGGCTGCCGGCCGCTGTTCACCTCGGCTCGGCCGCCGTCCAGCCCGATTTTGCCTATAAATAGGCTTCAGATTTTCAAAAAAAGAGAGACTTTTGGGACTTCCTACGCCCAGATGCTGACGAAATTTTTATGCTTAAGAATTTCTAATATTGTGTTGTAGAAAGCAAGAATCACACTCAAAAGAGTAAGGAAACAAGATCTGGAACTTAGAAGTGGAAAAATTCTAATCAAGGTAATATCATAATTCATCTTTGGTCAATTCGAGCATATCATAAGCATTCTAATCTTCTTCTTAATTTCTTCTCGGTCAAAGACCTAATCTTTTTAGGTCTGAGGGCCTAATGGACTAATCAATCACCCTTTCGGCATTAAGCCGTAAATAAAATCAACCTTTTTGGCACGGAGCCTAAATTGCATCTCTTTGGTACTAAGTACCTAAACGGCACTATTAAAATGAACTTTTGGCATGAAGCCTAAATCGAACTCTTTTGGTACTAAGTAACCGAAATTATACAATTTTTGCACTAAGTGCTAAAACTCACAACTCTGGCAAAATGCCTGAAAAATGCACGAAGCATACACACACACATGCATGAAGCATAAATTTCATCGCCTTTAAATAGGCTTTCCCGAACTACATGGGCTTTGATCTCTCATAAAAACGAGAGTATGTAGGCATATTTGGGATTCACCCCAAATAGCAAGCCCACATTTTAATAACAATCTCTTTATTCTGTTTTCTTCATCCCTTTTACATTCATTTCTTTTTTTTATTATTTATTGTCGAGTTAGTCAAATGCATGACATAGTCCCCGAATCCTCCTTGGGTTCGCAGACTAGAAACCTTTACATTGGATGCATTATTGGAGTCAAACAAGGGTTTTCTTAGTTTTTCCCTTCGAACAAAATAAATTGAGTGGCTACTCCCGACAACGAGTGAACTTTCGCCCGGATCCTTTTCGGGCGGAAAACCGAGGTTCACAGATTTCTTCCTCTATTTCTGATTGATTTTTTGTGTTTTTTTTATATCTTATTCATAGAAGTTTTTATGGTTCATTCCTAATCATTCACGGAACATAATATTCATTAAGAAAAGGAAACCGAAACCTAATTGCATTAGGTTTCGGAAAATTTGTGTCGAAAAAATTTCACTGGCAAAAAAAACTGCTGCGGAAAAATTGTGCTGGTGAAAAAAATTTGCCGTAGTTGGCTACGGCAGAGGGAGAGGACCGGCCTGCGGGCCATTTCGCCCGCAGGAAACTCCTGCGGGCAAAAATGGCCCACGGCCATCATCCCGCGCTATTAAAATATATTAAGATAACAAAAATTAGATACTAAAGCAAAAATTATTTAATTAAGATAACAAAAATTATTTTGAACCAATTAAAATATATTAGACAATACAAAAATTATTTTGAACTAAATAAAATATATTGGATTAGACTGGGTCAAAAATTAAGGGTCTACAATTTGCCCCCTGCTTGAATGATCTGAAACTTTAGTGAAAGAGAGTGAAAAGCAATAAGACTTAATTTTTGAGATGGTGAAGGTTTTGGGTTCTAGACCCGGTTTGAGTTCTGGACTGAAGGATAATTCTAGGTTCTGGACCTAAGGAAAATTTGGGTTCTGGACCCGATCTAAGTTCTGGGACTTAGAAATAAATTCTAGGGTCTAGACCTAAGGGTAATTTGAGTTCTGGACCCGAGCTAAGTTCTGGACTTAGAAGAGATTCTAGGTTCTGGACCTAAGGAAAATTTGGGTTCTGGACACGAGCTAAGTTCTTGGACTTAGAAATAAATTCTAGGTTCTGGACCTAAGGAAAATTTGGGTTCTGGACCCGAGCTAAGTTCTTGGGCCTAGAAATAAATTCTAGGTTCTGGACCTAAGAAAAATTTGGGTTCTGGACCCGAGCTAAGTTTTGGACTTAGAAATAAATTCTAGGTTCTGGACCTAAGGAAAATTTGGGTTCTGGACCCGAGCTAAGTTCTTGACTTAGAAATAAATTCTAGGTTCTGGACCTAATGGTAATTTGGGTTCTGGACCCGAGCTAAGTTCTGGACTTAGAAATAAATTCTAGGTTCTAGACCTCAGGAAAATTTGGGTTTTGGACCCGAGCTAAGTTCTGGACTTAGAAAAGATTCTAGGTTCTGGACCTAAGAAAAATTTGGGTTCTGGACCCGAGCTAAGTTCTAGACTTAGAAAAGATTCTAGGTTCTGGACCTAAGAAAATTTTGGGTTCTGGACCTGAGCTAAGTTCTGGACTTAGAAATAAATTCTAGGTTCTGGACCTAAGAAAATTTTGGGTTCTGGACCCGAGCTAAGTTCTGGACTTAAAAATAAATTCTAGGTTCTGGACTTAAGAAAAATTTGGGTTCTGTACCCGAGTTAAGTTCTGGACTTAGAAGAGATTTTAGGTTCTGGACCCAAGCTAATAATTTTTTATTACAAAAAGTTTGGCTAATTTTTATGCATACGTCTTCTTATTGCCCCTAGGTATAAAAATATTTATATACCCGTAATTATTTGAATGATTAAAGTGAATAATTGAACTTACTAGTAATTTACTGTGTAGTCACTATTCATACACTATTTACTATTTATAAATAGTAATTTTACTATTCGTAAATAGTAGTAAATAGTATACTATTAGAAATAGTAATGTTACTATTCATCAATAGTAAGACTATTTATAAATAGTAACATTTACTATTCATCAATAGTAATACTATTCATAAATAGTATAATTTACTATTTATCAATAGTAATACTATTTATGAATAGTGAAATTTACTATTCATGAATAGTTTTGAATTTTGTTTTTTTTTCTTGCCGTTTCTCTATATAAAGGAGTTGATTCTTCATTTCATTTCACAGCAAAACTCAATTTCATAATTCTCTCAAATTTCTTTCAATTTTAGCACATATTTTTCAAAAATAATGCATGCTTCGAGGTTAGGGACTCATTCTAATATTGGTTTATTCGAGTTTATTCGACATCATGAAGATGAAATATAGATATACTGGCCGGGATGCAGCTCCATCATAGTTCCAATCAAAAGAATGAGGTAATTATTTTTTTCCTTTTTTATTTCTCTTGAATTTTTTGTTGTTGTTTTTTTTATTATTATATATATTTTTTGATTTTTAATTTTTAATTTTTTATTATTTATATTTTTTCTATTATTTTTATTTTTGATTTATGTTTTTATATTATGTTCTTTTATTATTATTGCGTTTGCCTTTATTTATTATTTATTATTTTTATTTTATTATAATTTTTAGAAAATTTAGGAAAAATAAATTAATTTAGGATAGCCCGTACTTATCTTGTATTAACTTACTTGGCTCCGTTTTAGCATGATCATTGTGTTATTCGGGCTGTAGGGTGTATTTACAAAGCCCGACAATGGTACGATGTAGTACCTTCTCGGGGAAGGCGGATTATCCGAGATTACGGCTTTGAGCAGTTCATCTTACAATTGCCATCCGAGGAATATCAGATAGACCGGAGCGTAGTCCAGGCACTTGCAGAGCGATGGTTGGATACAACCCACACTTTTCACTTGCCTATTGGAGAGATGACAATTGATCCGGTCGATTTTACTGCTATAACCGGCCTTCGATATGATGGTGTTCCGGTTCCTCTGACCAACGATATTTTAACATTTGAAGAAATTCAGGAATTAATTGGTATGGAACCATCATATAAAGGGCCTTTTAAGATAAAAATCGAGTCAATTCGTAGTTATTGGATGAACTACGAAGGACGGGCTGGCAGAGACACGACCGAACAGTATGCTCGAGGATTTTCATTATATCTGCTTGGGTTGACCATCTTAGGTAGTACTGAATCCTCCATCCACTTGTCAGTGTTGAGTGCCCTTTCTTATCTCAGAATGGTACCATCTTCTGGCTGGGGTGAAGCTGGTCTCGCGTGTCTTTACCATGGTCTTGATAAGCTTTGCCGAAACAAGAAGTCTTTTGTCGGCTTGATGGCGATTGTCGAGGTATTCTTTCCTTCACCAATGTTATTTCCACTCTTTTCTTGCATGAATTTGATCTTTACTATTATTGTTGTAGGTATGGGCATATGAACATAACATCATGAGGGTACCCGGTATTTCCCGAGAGAGAGTCGGGTATCCGAGATTAAATTTCTGGTTGTCCAATCGTGTGGACGTTCCCGGCTCTCATCATGTGTATACTCACCACTATGTGTTGAGCCGCTTAACCTGGGACCAGGTAAAATAACATTAGTATGCTTTAAATTTTATGTGAAAGTTTACTTACCTTATGTTATTTTGTAGGTGAATTTGGCCTGGTGGAGCCCAGCAGAGCGAGCAAACTGGTCTCCTTTGATGAGGGCTGCACTGTCTTTCCAACATTCTCTCCGAGTTATTACTGGCCCAGTGTCTAGTGGCTGGTTTCTCGGGGAGAGAGTTTATGAATGGTTTCTCAGTCCAGAGCAGCGGAGGGTTCTGATGTAAATCTCGGAATATACTTTAAATATTATGTCGATGCCGGAGGATGCATGGTGGTCGGCTCGGTACGGTTATGGTGCTGAGTCATTTCTTCATTTACCGGGTCCATTTTATGCCCATTTTATTCAAAGAAGACTCTTGAACTTTGATGCATCTCCTATTGGTGTGCAGGAGATTTTTGATGAAAATGAGGGTAGAGATGAAGAAGAACGTCACGGAGATACAGGAGAGTATGTTCCACATCTCGGGGCCAATACTTCTCAGGTAAAACTTTTACCACTTTTCCCTTGCAACCACTTTTTCTTTCTTTAATTCTTTAATGATTGTTGCGGGTTGTTGGCTAATTTAATCATGAGACTGGACCTTCTTTTACTGCCCCTTCGTTTGCTCATTCTGGCCCGCCAGATATGCCATCTCATCCGCAGGGCATTGATATGAACTACCTGGTACGTTTCCTTATTTCATCATAACTTATGCTATATGTATACATGATTATGTATGCTCTTACCTTTTTCATTTTTGGCTTACAGCGAATGCTCGAAGAACAAAATAGGAAACTTCAAGAAGAGTTGGCTACAAGTCGTCAGCAGGCTTCTCATTTTGAAAGTTTATATCATCAATCCGAACAACATTTTTTAGACTTCCGATTTTAGGGGATGAGGGATCCCGGCGCTTCTTCATCAAGGCCCCTAGACTAATGACCATGAGATCCTTTCGTTTGCTTCTGATGAGGACCATGACGGATCGGAACCTCAAGGTAATAGGGATTTTGGTGTTCCCACTTCGGGTGATCCCGGGATGAGTAATTTGCCAGGTTTTGGTGCTCCCGCTTCTGGCGGACTCGGGACGTGTGATTTGCCCCCTCCTCCAACAGGCGATGTTTTTTTCAAGGCTTTATTTGATGACCTACCACCACCCTTTTAGTGATATGTAAATATTGTAGCAATTGTAAAATATTGTACAATAATGAAAAAATACAATTTTCCTCTTTACTGTAACTTCTTTTTTCGTTACTGCACCACTTTTTTTTATCACAGTACATCATAATTTCATAATCCACATCATTTGCTAAACCAAATCCAACATGGTAATGGAAATTGCCACCAATTCCTTTCCTTATGCCATATGGTCTTACCCTTTCCCATCACCTTTTCCTCATCACTTTTGGAAAAAGGTTTATTTTCTTCTATATAAATCACCTTGCATGCCCTATTTTAATACAGAAACCAAAATTCTTTCTCTTTCAATGTGAAGACTCCCTTTAACAATTTTAATTTTTTCTTTATTCATTCACCATGACCGAGCATCATTCAAAGAAGATAAAAATTCTATTTAAGAATATGGATGCCATTCATTGGAAGCAGATTTCATGGTCAAACTTGATGTTTTAAAATGTTTTCAAAATGTTAAATTGGACCACTCCTTCTTACATGCCGTGGCTTCCTTTTGGGATATGGATTCTAGGGTATTTAGAATTAATGGCTTTGAAATATGTCCCTTGATTGAAGAATTTGAGGCCATCCTTGGATATCCAAATAATCAACAAATGGCATTACCCACATTGATTTCCGAGACTCAACAGAAGATGTAGATGTTATTTCAAATTTCAAAACCCGAAGTTCTTCAGTTGATGAGAGGTGAAAAAAATTCTACTTACTCCTTTGATTGACTTTTGTCTCTCTCATTTGGCCCTTACTAAGGCATGGGGACGCATGCTCTATCTTTGATTGCTCGGCCAATTCTTGCTTGTTTCTTCCGACGGTGATATTGATCCACGGGTATTGGATATTATGAACCAAATGGAAGGAGGCTTGTCGCCGGTACCTGTGATCTTAGCCAAGACCTTAGTTGGATTAGACCAATTTAAATCAGGATTGTCAAAGAGACTAACTGGGAGTTTGTTGCTGCTTCAGGTAATTACCTAAATTGCCCTTTGGGGTTTTCAATTTAGGTTTTCTTTTTTCTTCTTTTCTTTATTGCTCTAATTTTTGCCTCGTCCGCCCATATGGGTTTTTAGAACTAGCGAGCTATCCTAATTTTTGCCTAAGCTGCCCTTGCGGGTTTTCAACTTAGCATACTCTCTCTTTTTTTTAAACTCTTTCTTTACAGATTTGGCTTCAGGAGTGTCTTTGTTTGCTTGATACTCCATCCATGGATTTTGCCAGATACCTGCCATGTCATCATTCAGCTAGGAAACTACTCCATCCTGCTTCTTCATATGCTGACTGGGTTGACTGGATCCACTCATGCTCTGAAGTCAATATCCATTGGTTGGTAACTTGGTGGAAAATTTCTCGTATCACCATGCAGACATACTTGATGTATGTTCCCCTTGCCACTCTTCATCAAGGTACATGCTATGATCCTCGCCAACTTGGCCATCAGTATGGAGCCGAGCCTCGCGATTCTGACTTTACTCCCGACTTAGACATGCCTTGTTTGACTGAAGCCTAATTGGATCGGCTGAGGCAAAGCTGGCCTGCATGTTACATTTATCGACTGCCATAGATTTTACATTTGTCAATTCAAAAAGTGTATTGATAGGATAAAAAAAATAATTAAAGTAATAAAAAGATGCTTCTTTTCCTTTTATAATTTGTCTTCACCTTTTGCAATTGTGTTTATTTATGTCATCCATATATGGTCAAATACTTATAACAGTGCACATAGAACAATTTTAACATTAATTCTATTTTATTAAATTAGGGAACAACTAAACATAAATCCAGCATACATAAGATCACTCCTGTTGCCAATTCTAATTGACAATTTTCTTTCATTTAGCCCTAATTGTTGCCTAGCCCGCCCTTTCAGGTTTTCCAAACTAGCGGACTGCTCTAACTTTTGCCTAGGCCGCCCTTTTTGGGTTTTCAACCCAGCGAGCTCTTTTTTCTTTTTTCTTTATCATACATAAAACCTCTTTAACCTATCAATGTTTACTGGCTCAGTAAATTCGTTCCCGTCCATGTCTGACAACTTCACCACACCTTTGTTCATGACTTGTTTCACAACATATGGCCCTTCCCAGCTAGGCCTGAACTTCCCTTTTGGATCAGATACATTAGGCTTACATTGTTTCAACACCAAATCCCCAACTCTGAATTTTTTGACCTTAACCCTTATATTGTAGGCCCAAGCTATCTTCTTTTGATACAGTTGGTGATGATACAGCGCTTTTAACGTTCTCTCTTCTAGTAAAGCTAACTATGTGTATCTGCTCGCTACCCATTCTGTTTCAGGCAGTTTGGCTTCCAAGACTACTCTTAACGACTTGATCTCAATTTCGATTGGCAATACTGCTTCCATCCCGTAAACCAAAGAGAATGGTGTCATTCTAGTAGGTGTTCGTACACTTGTCCTGTATCCCCATAAAGCAAAGGGAAGCATTTTCGACCAGTCCCGGTAAGTCTTGGTCATCTTGGACAGAATTTGCTTAATTGTCTTGTTTGTTGCTTATGCTGCACCATTAGCCTTTGGTCTATAAGGAGAGGATCGATGATGATGGATGCGGTACTTTGAGAATAAATCATTAACTGCTCCTTGAAACTGTACCCCATTGTCTGATATCACACTATGCGGGAGCCCGTATCTGCAGATGAGGTTCTTTTCAATAAACCTAGCCATTTGGCTTGCACCCAGCTTGTTGAAGGATTTGGCTTTGACCCATTTTGAAAAATAATATACTGCTACCACAATGAAACGGTGCCCGTTTGAAGCTGTCGGATGTATCTCTCCTATAATGTCGATACCCCAGGTGGCAAATGGCCAGGGTGAAGACATAGAATGCAATTCTTTAGAAGGCATGTGATTCAAGTTACCATACATCTGACATTGCTGGCACTTCTTTACAAACTCAATACAATCTTTCTCCATGGTCAACCAGTAGTAACCTTGTCGAATAATCTTCTTAACTAGGGCCAAACCACTCATGTGTGGACCGCAATTTCCCTCATGTATTTTTGACATGATACACTCCACTTCAGGTTTTCTTAAACATCTCAAATGCACCCCATCGGGCCATCTTCTATACAACTTCCCATGGAAGGTGATGTATTGCAATGACCACTGCCTTATAGCTCTTCTCTCTTTCTTTGTTTCCCCCGACGGGTATTCTCTTTCCTCTAAAAATTGCCTTATAGTATCATACCACGCATCATGGTCTGTATCAGTTTCCATGATTGTTTCATATTCATAGTAAGGAGTTGATGAACTGGTTAAGATTAGAGGCTTAAGGAATAGGCTAACAGGGTTTTCCCATACCGAAGCCAATGTGGCTAGGGCATCAGCCATCTGATTTTCTTCTCTCGATAGGTGTATAAACCTACACTCCTTAAAGTTCTTCTTCATCATGGTCAAGTAATGGTGGTATGGTTTTAATTTTTCTTCTTTCAACTCCCATTCTCCATTTACTTGGGATACAACTAGCAATGAATCGCCAAAAACTTTCACCTTATCCACCTTCATAATCATTAGGGTTTTCAAACCAAAAATACAAGCTTTGTACTCCACCATATTATTGGTTGCCCTAAATTTTAACTTTTTGGCTAAAAGGGTGAGTTCCCCTTCGGGCGATTCTAGTATAACTCCCAAACCTGCTTCTTTCCTGTTTACTACTCCATCAAAATACATTTTCCACCCTTGTACTTCAATTGCTTCTAAATGTTCATCCAAAAATTCCAAGATTACCCCTTCACTATCTGATAATGGTTGTTGGGCCAGGAATTCTGCCACCGCTTTACCTTTGATCATTTTCCTGGTTACATACTCAATCTCAAATTCTTCTAATATTATCAACCATCGACCATATTTCCCAATCAAAGAGGGTGTCTCCCTTAAGTACTTCATTGGATCCAGCCTGGAAATTGCTTGTACACTATACGATTGAAAGTAATGCCACAACTTCTTAGAAGACCAAACCACGGCTATACAGGTCTTTTCAATGATACTATACTTAATTTCATAATGTAGGAGCTTTCTACTCAAATAGTAAACTGCATTCTCAATCCCTGACTCATCTGCTTGGGCTAGCATGGCTCCTATCGACTCTTCTTCTACTGCTAAGTATAGTAATAGAGGTTTGTCGGGTTTAGGTGGTTTTAAAATAGGTGGATTCAACAAATACTCTTTTATTCGCTTAAAGGCCTTTTGACACTTTTTATTCCATATGACTGGCTGATTCTTTCTAAGCAATTTGAAGATAGGCTCACAGATTGTTGTGAGCTTTGCTATAAATCTGCTAATGTACTGCAGTTTACCAATGAATCTCTGAACTTCTCTCTCCATCTTTGGGGCTGGCATATCCCTGATTGCTTTGACTTTGTTAGGATCAAGCTCAATGCCATTCGGACCAATTACATGTCCCAATAATTTACCTGAGATAACACCGAATACACTTCTTTGGGTTTAATCTTAGCTTATATTTCAAAGCTCTATCGAAGAATAATTCTAAGTTTTGGAAGTGTTGCTCCCTTGTGTCCAATTTAACCATCATATTATCAACATATACTTCAACTTCTTTGTGCATCAAGTCATGAAATAGTGTGGTGGCCATCTTTTGGTAGGTTGCTCCAGCATTCTTTAAGCCGAACGGCATCACCCTATAACAAAATATACCCCATGTAGTAATGAAAGCAGTTTTGGTTTTATCCTCTTAAGCCATTAACATTTGGTTGTATCCGGAAAATCCATCTACAAATGAGTGTAGCACGCTAGAGGCTGCACTATCAATGAGAACATCTATATGAGGTAAAGGAAAGTCATCCTTAGGGGAAGCCTTGTTCAAATCTTTATAGTCCACACAGACCCTTATTCTTCCATCTTTCGTTGTCACGGGTACTATGTTGGTTAACCAATTTGGATATTCTATCACTTCAAGGAACTTCACTTGTATTTGCTTAGTGACCTCTTCTTTAACCAATTCAGCCCACTCAGGTCTTAATCGCCTAAGCTTTTGTTTGATAGGTTTCATGTGAGTGTGAGTTTGAATATGATGCTCGGCTATGTCTCGATCTATTCTAGGCATATCCTCATAAGACCAAGCAAACACTTCTTCATATTTTTTGAATATTTTTTCAAATCTCTCTCTCTCATCAGGAGTAAGGTCGAATGCTATGCTAATATTTTTATGATTTTTAGTTGTTCCCAAATTTAATGATTGTGTGTTAACAAAATTAATATTAAAGATGCTCATGTAACTGCTATTTGAATGCATGCAACCATCAGGAGAAACATCACACAAGTAAGAAAAATAAGACTTTATTACATTCATTTTGGAAAAGAAAACATCATCATCTTCATACAAAGTAGACAAATTAAAATCAAAATCAAAATCATTATTCTCAGAATCATAAAGCAGGATGTCTTCAAACTTTTCTTCGACCAGGGCAGCAATCTCTTCCGGAGTCTTCTTGGCTTTCAGGACAACTTCATTCTTCTCTTTTGGATTGGATTCTTTGCTGGTTGGAAGGGTGAGTTCTTTCTTCACTTGTTCCACTAGCTCGGCAACATCTGCAAAAATTTCAAAACCTGGGATTAACTTACCCATGAACATGATCGGCTCAGGCTTTCCTTGGAGTGGTCCCACATCTGGAGCGTTGACAAATATCTCTTCAAGTGGTGGGAAGCTCATCTTCTCACTCTTCTTTGGCTGGACATCATTGGCTTCATCATATCCCAACCCTTTCTTGGAAGTTTGAGTTCTAAAATCTGGCAACTTTGTCAAACCGGCCTTACTCTTTCCAAGACCAGCTCCAGGAAGGTAGTTCATGTTCTTCATCATATTCAAGACTTTGGAGTTCACTACTTCATCATCAAAAATTACAGCTACTTGAAAACCATTGAGAGTCCTCTCAATCATTAGAGCGTTAACAATCTCATTATCTTCAGCTTCAATGACCACTGTCTCATCTCCTTTGGGGAAATTGATCTTTTGGTAAAGGGTGGAAGGAACTCCACCGAGAGGATGAAGCCATGGTCGCCCCAAGAGTAAGGTGAAGGTAACCGGTATGTCTAAAACAACAAACTCAATAATAGATTCAATTGGACCAACCTTGACAGCCGCTTTGAAAGTCCATTCGTCGTGTCTCTTAGTGTTGTCATAAGCCCGAATTATTACTTTGGTCAGATTTAGATCCCTTGTTGACATAGCTAGCTTTGGCAATATCTTAAGTGGACAAACATTTATGGCAGACCCATCATCAACCATTACACAAGGAGTCCTCTTCCCCATGATTTCTACTTTGATAAAGAGAGAGCAGATGTGGTCTCTCCCCTCCTGCGGTATGTTCGCATCCGAAAAAGAAACTGGTCCCATATTAACTTCACTCTTTTCTTCACATTTCATTACCCCTCCAATTTTTATGATGTTGATCAGCTCCGCTGGTGTCGTGGAGGTAGAAATTGGCATGTTAGCCAAGGCTTTGGCCATAGTTTCTCGGTGCTTTTTAGAAGTAGCTAATAAGTCCCAACTGCTAACACTTGCTTGGGTTCTTTTCAAATGCTTGAGCATAGCGTCATCTTCTTCTACTTCAACTTCCTTACCCTTATTAGTTTCTACCACCTTAGGTGATGGCATTGCATAAGGCTTACCGGATCTAGTGTTCATCACCTCATCTTCTTCGGGCTCGGACCAAGTCCACTCCTCCTTCTTAGATACAAGATCATCATCACTATCGCTTGAATCCCAAAACCCATTGACGACACAAATTGCTACTTCTTTATCCCCCCATAGCTTGTTTAATTTCATCAAATACCTCTTCTTCTTTGGTTGCTTCTCCACCCACATCTTGAAAAGAAGACATGACAAAATCCTCATGCAAGCCTCCTCCAATCATGAAGGTTGCTGGTGGTGGTACCCTATTGAATTTTGGTAATGGGTTGTCTTTGGTGTTTGGCTTATTGGGCTCGGGTAGCTTCCCATTATCAATTAGATTTTAGATCTCATGTCTCAACCTCACACATCTATCCGTGTCATGCCCTTGCATTTGGTGAAATTGACAAAATGCTTTAGTGTCAAAATTAGGTGGGAGAGGGTTAGGCAAAGGACGAGGATTTAAGGGTTGTAGTAATCCTTTTCTTTGAAGTTTATTGAGAACCCAAGACATCGGCTTCCCTAATTTCAAAAATTGTCTCCTCGTTCCTTGGTTAGTAGTGTTAACACCGACTGCCTTTTGCATGCTTTGGCTACCAGATTGATAGCTCCCTTTCTCGTTCCTTTTTGTTGCAAAACGGCTCTTCTCCCTTTCCCATTCTTCAATTTGCAAACCAGCTTGAAGAAGGTTTTTGAAATCACAGATGAGTGTATGAGACATCCTCTTACAAAGACTAGGCAATACCCCTCTCATAATCATCCTTATTTGATCAGATTCATTGGGCCTCTTCCTGAGCAAAGCAGCCTTGTTTCTCCATCTCTTCACATAATCCACAAAGTTCTCATTCGACCTTTGCCTAATGGACTCCACTTCCATTAAGGTAACTTCCAACTCAACATTATACCCATATTGCTGGATGAAGGCCTTGTATAGCAAATCCCAATTCTTTTGTGTTCCATCATCTAAGGTATTGAACCAATTTTGGACAACAGAGTCCAATGAGAGCATGAAGTACCTTAGAGTTTGAGCCTTAGTAGCTCGGCAGACTGCATAGCAGTGATATACTACTTCACATGGAGAAGAGGATTTCCAGTACCATTGTATCTAGCAAAGGAAGGCATCTCGAACTTATAAGGGACCTCCTCATCTTGTTCAAATAGTTTGTCGATCTCGGACATCTCTTCAGTTTTCAACTTCTTCTCAAATTTCTTTTCTAAATTGGTAATCATTTTTCAATATTAGAAGTTTCGGTCTTCTTCATAGTTGATCTTTCAACAATCTTCGGTTCCTTTTTCTTCTCTTGAGCATCTTGGTAGTATTGAGCCCAATCATCATCATCATCAATGATCACTTTTTCATCATCAAAAACCATTTCACCAACTTTAGTCTTCCCTTTATCCCTTGGCTTCTTAGTGCTAGCAGATGCCTTGGCATGATTCTCTAAGATTGCAGTCAATTGGTTCTTCATGATCTCAGCTAGGGCCTCTTTTATTTCTTCCATCTTGGCATTGAGGGCCTCATCCACCATCCTTTGAATTTGTTCGGGCTCCATTGTTTTTGGTGAGCAAGTGATTGAGTCTTTGTAGATACTTCGTCTCTGGCGTAGGTCGGATTGTTGTAAGCTTTTGAACTATCTTAATCCAGGGCTGTGAGCTAGAGAGGATCAATGATATGAGATGCAAATGTATGCATGTATGCACGAACAATCAACGAAGAAAGATAATTAGGACGTTCCTTCCAACCTTATAACATCCACACACGAATGGCGAGTCTCTTTTCCTAGGTATATGGTTAACAAAATACCAACATGGGAAATCTTGTTTTCAAATAATTCCCTCGGACATTTCAACCAATAGTTATATTTTCGAAAATAAAAATCCATCCATGATAATTCCCATTAATTAGGCTTTAATCCATCCAACCAACTAAATTAGCTTTTATGCTATATTGGATTAAAACTAAATTAAGAGGTTTATCATAGATAGATTTCTCACTTGAAAAAGGTAACTAATGATTCATGCCAAAAACAAGCCCATGGTTAATTTATTCTTAGTGTAAACTAGGCCCACAATTAATTTTTGGTATTTCTTAATTGACCTAAATATTTTTGTAAGCTCTTTGTAAGGAGAGGTTGGATAAAAACAATTTTGTTTCTAAGACCAATATAAAAAGATTTTAGAAAAATAGATTTCGGGCTTAGTATTTGGGCCATGAGCCAAAGATTTTTTGATATATTTTTAGAAAAGTTTTATGTCCAAAGACCATCTTGAAAAATTTTGAAAATAGCTTTAGTCTTTTGGATTTTCTAAAGAAAAATTTATTTTGAGCTTAAAATGTACTTAGATCATATTAGAAAAAGAAAAAACCAAATAAGCCATGATTTAAGCCAAGATAAATGAACCATAGTCAAACAACATGCATTTGGGGTAAAAACCTAAGGAAAGTAACTAAGCCAATTACATGAGCTTTAGTCTTTGGGTAAAAAGGCTTAGGTTCCCATAGCAAGTATATACCAAATGGTATGAGGCTATGAGTGGTTATGCCATGCTCGATCTTCATACCTTGAGTGAAAGTATGGTATCCCTTACATAACACAACACGGGTAACACGGGCAACATGGGCATCCTAACTCACGCACACAATGCAATCTAATATGATGCAATGGATAATATCATTATAAGAAAGAATAGAATAATATAAAGACCAACGAAATCAACTTCTCTTATCCCCAGTGGAGTAGCCACTATGAGTGGGGATTTTTGCCTCCACTCCCGGTGGAATGATACTTGCGACTTCGGCACTGTTTAGGCTCGGGGCCTTAGATAACACGGACCTAAGACCGGAGAAAATAGAGTCGCCACCCGGACGGGCCAGGAAAAAGAAAGCGGTGGATGACTCAATTCTTAAGAAATTCCCAACCCCCTAATGGGTTCGAAAAGTTGGGTACGTGTGGGGAAGGTGAGAAATGGCCCAGCACCCCCACAACGCCCGGTTCATTGGAACCGGCCTCCTTTACAAGTCTTAATATTATAAAATTCTTACATATAACAACATTATCCATATTACACACAATAAAAAGAAAGCATCATTATATTAAAATTAAAGCAATGTCCAAGCAAAACAAAACAAATAAATGGACACCCATCCGAAGATGGAAACATGTCCTTATATCCCATGCCTAAATAGGAAACCCACCGAAAGGTAGAAACATGCCCTTTACATTGGTTCTAAAAAAGAAAAAAAAATTAAATTACATGATATTTAACTAATGAGGTACCCACCAAGTGGAAACATACCTCTTACAATATTTGAAAATCTAAATAAATTGATAAAAGTAAATAACCATTCATCATAAATAAATCATTCATCAAAGGTATTAAACATCAATAGAAAGTAAACATCCATCCATGAAAAATTAAATAAACCAAGCATTAAACTTAAATAAATTAAAGTATATAAAATAAATCAAAGCATAATCAAATATAGAATTGAATGAGGCAAATAAAAATCTAAATTATAGCTACTGTTTCCATTTTGGGTCCTTTATTTCATGTGTTTAGGGTTTTGGAATTTGTGGAATTAGGCTACTGTGAGTTTTTAAAGGAATTAAAATAGATTAAGGTTTTATGTTTTAAACAGTTGATGAAGTTCTTTGATTAACCAAATTAGTGTTTGAATGGTGAAATCATGAAACTAGGGTTTGGACGCTTTAAAATACTTAGATTTTTTGTTTACGGTTATTCATTAAATTGTGTTTTAAGCTTACTGTGTAAAATTAAACATTTGGGGTTATATGGTTTTTAAAGTTCTAAAGGATTAGGGTTTAGAAAAAATTAGAATTTAAGGTTTTAAAGTAGTTTAAGGTTTATTGTTTAGTTTTAAAGTTGAATTAGGGTTTCGGTGAATGCATGAGGTTTTTAGGGTTTGAAAATCAATTTGATAATTTTATGAAGTTTTATGAAAATAAACAAATGATTTAAAGTTTACATAAATAGAAAAAGATATTTGTTAAGGTTTTTAGAAAGAAACTGAATTTAAATTATGGTTTTGAAAAGAAACATGTTAAATTAGGGTTTTAAGATTTTGATGAAGCAAAAATAACAATTGTAAGTTTTTTGGAAAACAAAGCAACGAAATAAGGTTTTTAAGCCTTAGAAAAACTGAATTAAAGTTCTAGGGTTTTTGAATTAAAAGACACAATTTGATAGTTTATGCTACTATGAAAAAATATAAAGAAATTAAGAATTCAAACCTTCTTTCGTGGGTTGCACCAAAATTGCTTCTTGGATGAACCAAATCAAAGACAAGCTTTGCTGCCTTTGAATTGCCTTGAATTGTTTTTCTGCTCCCTCAAAAAAAATTGAATTGAATTACTGCCTTTCCTACTCAGTTTCGGATCCAATTTTGTTCCTATTTCTTCTTCGATTTCTTCCTCTATTTCTGATTGATTTTTTGTGTTGTTTTTTTATCTTATTTATAGAAGTTTTTATGGTTCATTCCTAATCATTCACGGAACATAATATTCATTAAGAAAAGGAAACTGAAACCTAATTGCATTAGGTTTCAAAAAATTTGCGTCGAAAAAATTTTGCTGGCGAAAAAAAACTGCTGCGAAAAAATTGCGCTAGCGAAAAAAATTTACCTCAGTTGGCTGCGGCAGAGGGCAAGGACCGGCCTGCTGGCCATTTCGCCTGTAGGAAACTCCTGCGGGAGAAATTTCCCACGGCCATCGTCCCGAACACTAGTTTTATGCGACGATTTTTTCGTCGCCGATTTTTTTTATTTTTATTTTTTATTTGTTTATTTTTTTTATTAATAAAAATTAGATACTAAAGTAAAAATTATTTAATTAAGATAACAAAAATTATTTTGAACCATATTAGACAACACAAAAATTATTTTGGACTAAATAAAATATATTGGACCAGATTGGGTAAAAAATTAAGGGTCTACAGTATAAATTAGGGCTTTTGATAAAAATACAAGAAAAATTGAAAATAATTCCAAATTTACCATATTTATAAAATAATTTCAAAATACCAGAATTTATAAAATATTTACCAAAATACCAAAATTTTATTAGTTTATAGAGAGTTTACAATGAGTTTATAATTAGTTTACAATAGGTTTATAATGAGTTTAAAAATTTTACATAGTAAATAATGAGTTTATAATAAGTCTATAATAAAATGACTAAAATACCCCTGATAAAAAATATAAATTTTTAAAAATATGTGGAGGGTGTCATTGTCCCTATAAATTAGGCCCACAATTAATTTTAATATTCTATAATTGACTTAACTAGTTGTAAGCCGAAAAAGGTTTTAATAAATGTTTAGAAGACTATTGAAAAAGGGTTTGTTTTAAAAATAAATTTTGGGCTTTGAGCTTAGGCCATGAGGCAAAAGGATTTTTGATCCATCTTAAAATGTTTTATGACAAAAGACCATTTGAAAAGAGTTTGAAAATTTTTTTGGTCTTTTGGGCCTTAAAATAATTATTTTAGGATTACACCATAATTAGGTCATTTTAGCAAAAAGACAAACCAAATGGGCCATAACTCAGCTAAAACATGTTAACTATAGTCAATCAACAAGCAATTAGGGAAACATCAGGAAAGTTACTAGGCCAACTACATAGCCTTTAGTCTTTGGGTAAAAAAGACTTAGGTCCCCATATTATACACCAAAAGGTACAAGGCTATAAGTGGTTATGCCATTCTTGATCTCTATACCTTGAGTGAAAGTATGGTATCCCTTACATAACATAACACATGTTATACAGGCATCCTAACTCACGCACCTAATGCAATGGATAATATCATAATAAGAAAGAATAAAATAATATAAAGACTAATAGAATCAACTTCTCTTATCCCCAGTGGAGTTGCAACTGTGAGCGGAGATTTTTAGCCCCACTCCTAGTGGAATGGTTCTTATGACTTCGGCATTATTAGGCTCGAGGCCTTAGAGAACACAGACCTACTCTCGGAAAAATGGAGTCACCACTCAGAGGGGTCGGGAAGGGAGAAAGGGGTGGATGAATTGACTCCTAAGAATCCCCAACATCCTATTGGGTTCAAAACATTGCGTATGCATTGGGAAAGAGAGAATGACTTAGCACCCCCATAGCGCCTGGTTCGTTGGAACCGACCTCCTTTTCAGGTCTAAATATTATTAAATTCTTAATCATTATTATTATTATACTACTCATATTACATGCAATTATAAAAAATAAATACTCATTATATTAAAATTGAAGCAACCAAACAAGATGGGCACCCATACAAGATGAAAACATGCCCTTACAATGTCCAATGTCCAAAATACAACTAAAATATGACACTTAATAATTAGTGAAAATGTGTCCCTTACATTAATCCCAAAGCTTAAAATAAATTAAATTACATTGATCTCTAACAACTGAGGTACCTACGAAGTGAAAACATACCTCTTACAATCTTAGAATCTAAATGACTAATCAAATATGATTTAAACCATTCAAGCATTCACCATAAGTGAAATAAAAATGAACCATTCATCAATAACAAATAAATCATTCATCATAAACATACAATAATGAATCAAATGATTAAATCTAGGTTTTAACCTTAAATAAAATATTAAATATAGAAAATTAGTGTTTTGGATGGAAAACTAGGATTTTAGATGGAAAACTAGGGTTTTATGGATTCTAAAACAAATTTAGGGTTTTAAACTAAAATTTATGATTTTGGGGATTAAATTAGGGTTTCAGTTTTAAAAACATGCAAGCAAGGTTTTGGATGAACTAATTAGGGTTAAAACATGTAATTTAAAACTAAATCTAATAGAGTAGGGTTTTGAATCAAACTAAATCATATTATTAGGGTTTTGTATAATCTGTCATCATGGTTTTCCTTATACTAAAATTAAAATTTTTAATATTGTTATTGGCTTGGCTAGTGGGTGTTCTAACAAGTTATTATGCAAAGATAATGATGATTTAAAGGATTTGCATTGTAACACCCTTATACCCTATATACTTACACTACATATTTCTAGCATATGTAAAATATGCATATACGGTACAAAAATGTCACAGACTGATTTACTAATTTCTTTTTTACATTTCCAATTTAAAATTTCCAATTCTAAATATATAAAAATTAAATAGAATATAAAGATTATTTACTTGTTATAAGAACCTAAAATAAATAATATATATAAATCTCTGGAAAAAATTCGCCAGAGTTTTGTCTGAATTTTGGATATCTCAAAATTTAGCAATTACTCAACCTGCAAAAAGAAAACACTCCCAAATAATTTCCAACCACCAACTCAACCATACTTTTCAATTTCACCAAGTTTCTCAAACATTTATACATATAGATATATATAATTTAAAATACACTTACTCTCCCATTTCAAATACAATGACCCAAACATTCTTTATAATATACAATACGTAAAATTCAAAACATAATATATTATGCAAAAAACTCAAAATGTACAATAACATAAAAATATATACATGTTGCTGGCAGTGTTTCTGATCTCGATAGCAACTCTACAAGCTCAACTACAAGTCTAGACCCGACCTGGTCTAGAAGAAGTCTCTGGCTCAAAGGGGTCTACCTGTCACCTGCGCGATGGAAATAATCACGCTAAGCCGAAGCCTAGTGGTACAAACTTTGATAATAACAATATAACTCAATGCAATACCAAATGCATAATTCATACAGATGTCACATCAATCCACTTTCTTATATTTTTTTAAAAATTTCATAAGCACAACTCATAATATTATATTGCTCAATTGTATCATAATTCATAATTCACATTAAAACAAAGGCAAGCATGGTCCCAAAAAGGATCTAATATGCTATTCAAATTTCAGAGTTACTGCTTTGGTCCATAATGACACCATGTGTCTAGCCCCGTAGGCAATATATATATATCCATGGATAATGTAACAGCCCCAATCTCTTGGACCTCAACCCGGCTAGACCCTTAGGCCCCAGTATCTTGGTCCTCAACCCAGCTAGACTGCACAGTTTTTGAGGCTTACGACCTAGTCTTTTCACCCCAAAAACATCATATTTATTAGCTGGCTTAGCTTACGACCCAGTTTTTTCACCATTCCAGCGTATAGCCCGTAGGCAATCATAGGCATGCCGCCAAACCCAAAACTCTGAAAATTGAATAACATACTAGGCACACAATTTATTCATATTTCTCATTACTAATCTCTTTCTCATTTTTACATATTCAATCTAGGCACATTGCCTTATTTTCACATTTTTTTTTCTCATGTTTCTCATTTTTCACATGTTTCTCGTTTTTCTCACTTTTCTCACTTTTCTCATTTTTATCTATATCAATTCATTTTATTATTACACATATCTCATTTTTGCATTCACAACACATTACCCAATTACTTTGGGTATTTTCACTTAATATGCATATTTCACATGTTACACAAATTAGTCATTATCAATGGCTTTTCACAATGCATTTAATGCATATATGACATTACAAATGTCATAGCATATTATTCATACACAATCAATGAACCAAGTAGCTTAACACATTTTTCAACCAAAATGTGTTAAGTCCAAATGTTATGCAAATATAGACAATATATTCTATGTTTGTACATACCTCCACTAGCAACCCAAAGCAAGCTAAAAACAACCTTCAATCCAATCTTTCTAACTTGCCCTTCACTACTTGAATGAAGCAAATCAATCTCCCTCAATGCCTAAACCAAATATGATAGCAAATAATCATTTAGTATCACATTTAATGGCATTTCCAACATTAAATCATAATTACACATCACTCCTACAAATTTCCAAAAATTTAGCCTTTCCTTACTTCAACATTGGAATTCCATTCTACTACAATTAAATTAGTGTTTTAAGTTTATTTATATTATTAAAAATATATTTTAATACATTTAAATCATTTACATTATAAAAATACACTCTTATACACAAAATCTCAAAAATGGCCTAACCTTCCCCATTGAAGGTTTTCCATTCCAACACAATCCATTACTAATTCCAAGCTAATATTCATCACTTTTAACACTAAACAACATGCTTAAACAAATAAAATCACACAATTCAACCACTTTGGAAAATCACTTTTCCAAAACCCTAAATCTCCATTTCCATCCTCAAACTCCAACCCAACACCACCAAATCCAATATTTTACTTTAAAATACTTGTTTATAAATCAAAAAAACTCATTTGGAATCAATTTGCACAATTAAAGTTCATGTTTTTTAAAACCCCAAAAATCCATAACCCTAAATTCTCTCTCTTCACCATTCTTTAACCAAACTCCATCATCACTTCAATCTAACCTTAGAATCATTGTTAACTACCCAAAATAACATTATACACACCAATTCCAACAATTATAACATCCTACATAAAAATCTAAATTCTCACATAATCTCAATTTCCAAGGAATTCAAAGAAAAAAAGATGGAAACTTACTAATTTTGTGGAAATCGCCAAAAATCCACTTGAAACTTGTTAATTCCTTCAATTTATGGAGTATGGAAGAAGCAAAATCTTTGGTCTTCAAATTCCATGAAAGCCACGTTATTGAGAAGAAGAAAAAGAAGAAGAAGAAGAAGAAGAAGAAGAAGAAGAAGAAGACTTTTAATATTCTTTCCTTTTCATCTTTTTTTTAACCACATATATATATTAAAATAATTTAATATTTAATTATTTTTTTAATAAATTAAAAGTCCTAATTTTCCTCTTCCATTCAAAAATAATTTATTTTGAATTATTTTATTAATTTTGAATTTATAAGATTTAATTACCAAAATACCCTTTTCTTTTAAAAAGTGTTGACTTTTATATATGTTATGTATATTTTGCATATATATCATATATATATTCCACTTTTTCATTTAAAATTCCTTCATTTTTTATTTAAAACCATTAATTTAATTTATTCTTTTAAAATATAATTTATTTTATCCAATTTTCCAAAAACTAGAAATTTTTAAAAAATTTTGGATGTTACAATTCTCTCCCCCTAAAACAAATTTCGTTATTGAAATTACCTGTCCTCAAGTTTGGAACAATTGGGGAAACTAACTCTGCATCACCTGCTCACTTTCCCATGTCACCTCCTCAATGACATGATTCCTCCAAAGGACTTTCACAAGTGACACCCTCTTATTCCTTAATTCTTTAACCTCTCGTGCCAAAATCGCCACTGGTTCTTCCTCGTAAGTCAGATCTGGACTCACCTCAATGGACTTCACTGACAAAATATGAGATCGGTCAAACCTGTATCTCTGAAGCATCGAGACATGGAAAATATTATGTATTCGATCCAACTCAGGCGGCAAAGCTAGTCTATAAGCCACTGGACCAACTCTTTCCAACACCTCATATGGTCCTATGAAATGAGGACTCAACTTCCCTTTGCGCCAAATCTCAAAATCTTCTTCCATGGAGACACCTTCATAAACACTTTATCTCCCACACTGAACTCTATGTCTCTTCTCTTTAAATCCGAATAAGATTTCTGTCGGTCTGAAGCTGCTTTCAAACGGCCCCAAATCACCTTCACTTTCTCCTCTGTTTCCTTAATCAAATCGGGACCAACCAGTTTACCTTTTCCAACTTCATCCCAACACAAAGGTGTCATGCATCTCCTGCCATATAAAGCCTTATAAGGAGTCATCCCAATACTCGATTGATGACTATTGTTATAAGCAAATTCAATTAATGGCAAAAATCTATCCCAATTCCCCGCAAAATCAATGATACAGCTCCTCAACATATCCTCCAGAATCTGTATCACTCTCTCTGACTGTCCATCTGTCTGAGGATGGAAAGCAGTACTAAAATGCAATCGAGAACCTAGAGCATTATGCACACTATTCCAAAACCTCGAAGTAAACTAAGGATCTCGATCCTACACCAAAGATACTGGGACTCCACCTGACTATCTCATTGATATACAGCTCAGCCAACCTATCAAGAGAATAATTCATCTGAACTGGAAGAAAATGAGCTGTCTTCGTCATCCGATCAACTATCACCCAGATTGCATCATGCTTCTTCTAAGTCAAAGGTAGTCCAGTCACAAAATCCATTGTCACTTGCTCCCATTTTCACTCTGGCACTGATAAAGGTTGGAGAAGCCCTGAAGGAACTTGGTGCTCAGCCTTCACTTTCTGGCAAGTAAGACATCTGGATACAAACTCTGCTATGTCTCTCTTCATACATGACCACCAATAATGTCGCTTCAAGTCTCGATACATCTTGGTACTCCCAGGGTGCATAGCAAAAAGTGACTGATGTGCTTCCTCTAATATCATTCTTTTCAATTCTGCATCATCAAGAATACACAATCTATCTCTGTACCATAGACTGCCATCATTCCTCACATAAAAGTCACGACTCTCCCCCTTCTGACAAACCAACATAGTTTTCTAAATTCTCTCATCTGCTAATTGAGCCTCCCTAATATGATCCAACAAAACTGGCCTCAACTGCAACTGAGCCATCAAAGCACAATCACCAGAAGACTCAAATCTAGCATGCAATGCTCTCAACTCAACAAGCAACGAGAGCAAATAAGCAGTCAAACCTGCCAAAGATTTTCAACTCAAGGCATCAGCAACAACATTTTCCTTACTAGGATGATAATCAATCAAATAGTCATAGTCTTTAATCAACTCTAACCACCGTCTCTGCCGAAGATTCAGCTCTCTCTAAACATCCAGGTATTTCAAGCTCTTGTGATCTGTATAAATGAAACACTTTTTCCCATACAAATAATGCCACCAAATCTTCAAGACAAAAACTATTACTGCTAATTCCAAATAATGTGTTGGATAATTCAACTCATGCGATTTCAACTGTCGAGAGGCATAAGCAATGACTCTACCCTCCTGCATCAAAACACAACATAAACAATTGTGTGAAGCATCACTGTATATCACATATGGTTTACCTTCCACAGGCGGGGTAAGGATAGGAGCTTGAGTCAACATCTCCCTCAGCTGCTCAAAATTCACCTGACACCAATCTATCCACACAAATTTAACTCCTTTTCAAAGAAATCTGGTGAGTGGTGTAGCTATTATAGAAAAACCCTTCACAAATTGACGATAATAGCCTGCCAATCCTGGAAAACTTCTAACCTCTGTCACAGTCTTCGGTGGACTCCAATTCAAGATAGCCTCAATTTTACTTTGATCAACTCTAATACCCTCTGTTGAAACCACATGACCAAGAAAAGCTACCTGATCGAGCCAGAACTCACACTTAGACAGTTTAGCATACAACTACTTCTCTCTCAGAGTCTGCAATACGATCCGTAAATGCCTATCATGATCCTCCTCATTACGCGAATACACCAAGATGTTATCAATGAAGACTACCACAAACTAATCCAAATATGGTCTGAATACCCTGTTCATCAAATCCATAAAAGCTGCTGGTGCATTCATCAATCCAAAGGGCATCACCAGAAACTCATAATGCTCATACCTCGTACGAAAAGTTGTCTTGGTTACATCCACATCTCTGACTCTCAACTGATGGTACCCTAATCTCAGATCAATCTTAGAGAATGCTGCTGCCCCCTTCAACTGATCAAAGAGATCATCTATACGAGGCAAAGGATACTTGTTCTTGATGGTCACCTTATTCAATTGCCTATAATCAATACACAATCTCATGGTGCCATCCTTCTTCTTCACAAACAACACAAGCGATCCCTACAGGGACACACTAGGGCAGATAAACCCTTTATCCAATAACTCCTGCAACTATACCTTCAACTCTCTCAACTCAGCAGGTGCCATCCGATAAGGGGTAATAGAGATAATAGTGGTACCAGGCAACAAATTGATACCAAACTCTACTTCTCTCTCAGGAGGTACCCCTGGCAACTCATCAAGGAAAACATCTGGAAACTCGGCAACTGTGGGTATACTTTCAAGCAGGGATCCCACTACTCTAGTATCTACAACATGAGCAAGATAAGCCTCACATCCCTTCTAAATCATCCTCCCAGCTGAAACAGCTGAAACAAACATAGATGAAAGATACCTCTGCTCACTAGATACTATAACATCCCTACCATCCCGTGTTCTCAAAGTAACACATTTCTTCTAACAGTCTACCACAGCCCCATGCTTGGATAACCAATCCATGCCCAAAATCAGATCATATTCCCTAAAAGGCATCTCAATTAGGTCACTGAGAAACTCCTCATCTTGAACAACAACTAGACTATCTCGGTGCACCCTGCTCACCACAACACTATGCCCTAAAGGATTTGTCACCAAGATATCAAATCCTAGGGACTCAGAATGCAATTCAGACACAGGCAAGATGGATGCACTTATGTATGAATGCGTAGATCCAGGATCTAATAGAGCAAGGACTTAAATACCAAATAAAGAAAATGTACCCGCAATGACGGTTGAAACATCCGGCTGCCTCTACTTCATATAAACCCACTGAGATGGCCCAGCCTCATTTGGCCTTCTGCCTCTGGATGTAAAACCTCCTCTCTAACTAAACCCAGGGTGACCACCTCTACTAAAACCTCTGCCACCACGACCCCCTCTGACACTGGGTCGAGAAGATGCAGTATCTGCCTACCTAACCCCTGGTGGCTCAGGACAATCTTTGATAAAATGGTCTGATGACCCACATCTAAAACACACTCCCAAAGTACCTCTCCACCAGCAGACACCTCCATGTACTCTAACACAGTGAACGCAAGTAGGTGGAGTAGGTCTCTGAGCCACTAGGGTCGGAGCACTAGCCACTGAAATTGCAAGTCTCTGCCTCTGTCTCTGCCGCTGTACTAACCTGCCAAACTACCCCCTGACTCCTACTAAACCTCTAAAAATGTCCCCCTCGGCCTCTCTTCACTGATGAAGACCCTGCCTCACTCTGGGGTCTCCTAACTCTGGTCTCCTCAGCCCTGGCAGCTGCCGCAAGACTCTGCGCCCTCTCAACACTCTTGGCAGCTGCAACTAACTGGGAGAAATCCTGATACCGAGAGCCTGCGATGATGCACATGATAGAGGGTCTCAGTCCCTCCTCAAACCTCCTGCACCTGTCAAACTCGTCAGAAATGATCCCACCAGGATAGTGACTCAACCGGATAAACTCAATCTCATACTCGGTCACTGTCCTGGTATCCTGTCTCAGACTCAGTAACTCCATCTTTTTTGCATCTTCATACTCTCTCGGAGTATACTTCTGCTCAAATTCCCAAAGAAAATCATCATAGGTCAGGACTGGTGGATCATCCAGAGCATGTGGAACCGTCTTCCACCAATCATATGCATCTCTCTGCAGAAGAGATCTGGCATAATCAAACTTCTCTTCCGGACTGGCCCGTAACTGAATAAATATCCTCTGAACCCGGTCTAGCCACTGCTTTGCTACAGCAGGATATGTAGTACCAATAAAGTCCTCAGCCCCATACTTTCTCAATTTATCATACTGCCTCACCGGCAACTGTGGCTGTGGCTGTGGAGGCTACGGAACTGGAGCATGCCTCAACAACTCTACCATATGCCATACCCAGCCAAGCAGAACCTCATCAGCTACTGGTCTCACAGGCACAGAAATAAATGCCTCACCAGCATATACAACTCTAGCTCCATCTCTACCCTCATCTGGAGCCACACTCTCTACACTACCCTCAGTAGCCTGATGCGGCCGAGACGCCATAACTACCTATAGCTGCAAACAAAACAGAAAATACTACATTAGAGATTAGAAACTGCTAGTGCCAATGCATGTATTACAATTAAAAATTATTTTTCAAATCCCCCATTTTCTCTCTCTATCATCCCACCTAGGTCGAGAACCTCAAACCTAGGCTCTGATACCAAAAAAAATATAACACCCTTATACCCTATATACGTACAATACATATTTCTAGCATATGTAAAATACGCATATACGGTACAAAAATGTCACAGACTGATTTACTAATTTTTTTTACATTTCCAATTTAAAATTTCAAATTCTAAATATATAAAAATTAAATAGAATATAAAGATTATTTACTTGTTATAAGAACCTAAAATAAATAATATATATAAAAATCTCTGGAAAAAATTCGCCAGAGTTTTGTCTGAATTTTGGATATCTCAAAATTTAGCAATTACTCAACCTGCAAAAAGAAAACACTCCCAAATAATTTTCAACCACCATCTCAACCATACTTTTCAATTTCACTAAGTTTCTCAAACATTTATACATATATATATATATATATATTTTTTAAAACACACTTACTCTCCCATTTAAAATACAATGACCTAAACATTCTTTATAATACACAATACGTAAAATTCAAAACATAATATATTATGCATAAAACTCAAAATGTAAAATAACATAAAAATATATATATGTTGCTAGCAGTGTTTCTGATCTCAATAGCAACTCTACAAGCTCAACTACAAGTCTAGACCCGACCTGGTCTAGAAGAAGTCTCTGGCTCAACAGGGTCTACTCTGTCACCTGCGCAATGGAAATAATCGCGCTAAGCCGAAGCCTAGTGGTACAAACTTTGATAATAACAATATAACTCAATGCAATACTAAATGCATAATGCATATAGATGTCACATCAATCCACTTTCTTATATTTTTTTAAATATTTCATAAGCACAACTCATAACATTATATTGCTCAATTGTATCATAATTCACATTAAAACAAAGACAAGCATGGGCCCAAAAAGGATCTAATATGCTATTCAAATTTCAGAGTTACTGCTTTGGTCCATAATGACACCATGTGTCTAGCCCCATAGGCAATATATATATCCATGCATAATGTCACATCCCAAAGTTTAGGTAGTCGAGTATTAGGCAAGAAGGGCATAAATAAGTGGTCAAATAGAGGCTCGAGATAGTTAAAAATAAAATCGGTGTGCAAAGGAGGCCGTGAAGTCGACGGGACCTAAAGGTAATTTTTTGAAAGGTCGAGGACCTAAGAGTAATTTTCTGAAAAGTTGTGTCAGTTCTTAATAGTGACCCTAACAGATGCCATAAATGTGTTCTCGGGATTTATCGGGTCGTAACGGTGGTGCACGATTTTTTCCCGAATACGCACGGTTTGAAAGTTACGGATGATTTTCTGACAAGGGCATTTTGGACATTTCCACCAGAGGGGCGATTTTGTAATTAAATATAACTTTGGGGGAAAAATTTAAAAGAACAAAAAGCCACTTTCAAGTGGCCAAATCCTAGCCATTAAGTCCAAATGGGTTGGACAAATCATGGCCATTGAAAATAAATAAATTAATTAAATGAAAATTAAATTATAAACAACTAATTTTGGTCTTCCAAACACAAGTAAAGGATCAAAAAACACCACCATCACTACTTTTCTTCTTCCTTAGGTAGTGCTTCCCCCTCCCTTCCATTTTCAAGGAGAAAATTTTCAAGTATAAGCCATTTTTCAAGTGAAATTCAATAGGAAATAAGTTAAGATACCATCCTAAGTCTTATTCTTTCATTAGAATTAGGTATTAGGCTATGTTTAGGAAGATTTGATATTATGTTCATGTTGGGAAAGTATTAGTAAGTTGATGATTATGGTGAAAAATGATAAACTACTTAAAGGAAATGATGAAAATGGTGATTATTAGTAAGAATAAGTAAAGGATTGTTAGAAAATCATAAGGTAGCATCATGTTCATATCTAGGGTTTGTTCTTACATATGTGACATGTTAAATTCATAGGAAATAAAGGAGATTAGAGAGGAAAGGAAGTGAAATAGACAAGAAAAGCAAGGAAAAGCAAGGTTTGGTAGTTTAACTAATTGTTTGTTCATTTTCTTGAAATTTTTCTATTTTAGAATTAGTGAAATATTGTGACTTGTATGCTTTTTAATTAAATATAGAAAACTATTCTTGAAGTTAATTTTTGAAATGTCGTGCCTCAATGCATCTAGAATGACTAAAAAATATTTTGAGTTGAATTCGGAATGGTTATGATTATGGAAAAATTATTTCTGTTAGACCTGCTCTAGGAGGTACCTTGACTGAGACAGCCATGTTTCTAGATTTTTAATAAAATGTAGAAAAATATTATTCAATTGAATTTTGGATATGTTGTTGTTTAGTGAATCTAGTATTTGATAAAAATAATTTGGAACCACATTGATTGAATTTAATTTACGGAATTCACAAAATTCAGAACTGCTGCCAGGATGCAGGGCAACTGGAGTAGTCTGGTTGGGTGAATTACTTGACCAAGATTTTGTGTCCATTTTGATCTGAAATTTTAAAGGAATGATTTTAAGATGTAAAAATAAATTCTGTAAAAATTTTAGAGTTTTTAGTCAAGTAGATTATTTTATACAATTTTTCAAAATAAGGATCAAGTTGAGTCCAAAACCAGAATTTACTATTTATATGGTCATTTTGCTAATATTCATTTGGTCATTTTTCAAAAGTAATCCAATTGATTCCTTATGCATATAAATATGCATAATATGTTATTAAAAATGACAAAATATGATATTTCACGTTGAAATAATATAAGAAACATAAGTCGATAATTGTATAATGCATATTCGATTAAGAAATGGCATGAAAATTTTGGCTCCACTGGATATCTGGGATAGTACTGAGTAGGGTAAGGGTATGATATATCATACTATATGCAGTGCTGCTTTAATATAAGACTTCAGTCTGAGTTATATAGGGTGACGACTCAAGCTATATAGGTCTTCGGTCCGAGTTATATAGGGCAATCGCCCAAGTTATATAGGACTCCGGTCCGAAAGCTTCGGCCACAGATTCCACTGGGCTTGGTCCGTAATTTTTTAGGGCCACAGCCACAGAATATATATACAGTTGTTTCAGTTAGTTCCTTACCATACGTTAGTCTACCAAATTACCTTGTGGAGTGAACTGATAAAATGATAATAACTGAATATATGACATGTATGGATTATTTTTACTATGATATTATTTTTCAATACGACTCATTGCTTTTAAAAGTGCATTATGCTTTTATTATTTATTTTTCGTAATTAGTTAAAGTACCCACTAAGCAATGCTTAGCGAGTTTAGTTTCTTCTAAACTCGTAGGTTATTAGCAAGGAGCCAGTAGCGAGCAGAGGAGTCCTGCGATCTGTCGGTCATCAACAAACTTAGGTGGTGCTCTTCATTTTGTATTTTGGTATTAGAAACTGGCATGTACTTATTTGAACAATACAAAGAGATAACTTGATGTAGCATGTAAATCTAGTAATGTATAATAACTGTATAGTTTTAAATTGAGTTGGGTTGTGAATATAGAAGTGTGAATTCTTCTTGCAGGATTGTAGTTGAGGCTATAAGGGTGGATTATTGGGAGTGTGCTTGAGTTGAATTGTGAAACAAAATGTTTTTCAAAAATAAGAAAAATCAGTTTTGTCGACACTTAGGACCTAGAATTTTAAGGGAGACTTCGTCAAAAATTTTTGGAAAATTTTTTTATAAGGAACATTAAGTAAGATGACATAACCAGAGCTCGTATCCCAATGTAGCATTCCTCCTCGGCTTATTCATAGGTCGGGAAGGGGTGTTACACATAATGTAACAGCCCCAGTCTCTTGGGCCTCAACCTGGCTAGACCCTTAGGCCCCAGTATCTTGGTCCTCAACCCGGTTAGACTGCTACAGTTTTTGAGGCTTACGACCCAGTCTTTTCACCCCAAAAACATCATATTTATCAGCTGGCCTGACTTACGACCCAGCCTTTTCACCATTCCAGCATATAGCCCGTAGGCAATCATAGGCATGCCGCCAAACCCAGAACTCTGAAAATTGAATAAAATACTAGGCACACAATTTATTCATATTTCTCATTATTAATCTCTTTCTCATTTTTACATATTCAATCTAGGCACATTGCCTTATTTTCACTTTTTTTTTCTCA
Organism: Garcia nutans; assembly: GCA_947685225.1. Classification (NCBI taxonomy): domain Eukaryota; kingdom Viridiplantae; phylum Streptophyta; class Magnoliopsida; order Malpighiales; family Euphorbiaceae; genus Garcia; species Garcia nutans. Next base: position 33,074,593 of record CANTUV010000040.1, read on the forward strand.
TGTTTCTCATTTTTCACATGTTTCTCATTTTTCTCACTTTTCTCACTTTTCTCATTTTTATCAATATCAATTCATTTCATTATTACATGATAAGTGCATTTTTATACTTGTTTTTAGTATGATTTTAATGTGTTTTTAGTTAATGTTTCATTTGATTTTGGTTTAAAGTTTGTTTTAAGTGTTTGTTTTAAGTTAAAGTGGAAAACTCCCTTGGAGGATCAAAACAATGAAGAAAGAGCTTGAATCAAGCAAGACATGGCCAAGCCAAAGCAAGCTTGGCCGTGTCCCTCAAAATAATCTCAAGGTAGTGGCTGACACGAGCAGGAGACATAGCCAAGCCACTGGTCGTGTCTCACCCAAGAAGCAAACCCAAAGAAACCAAGCAAAGGATGAAAGAAAAGAAGCAGTAGCTGACACCCAGGTGACACGCCCAAGCCAGTGGCCGTGTCACATGACACGACCACAAGCTTAGCCATGTCCCATGCCTAGCCAAAGAACAAAAGAAGAAAATAAACAAGTAGAAGGTGACATACCCAAGTGACATGGCCAAGCCACTGGCCATGTCACATGACATGGCCAGGAGCTTGGCCATGTCACCCCATGAAACCAAAGAGAAAAGAAAGAAAGAAAGAGAGGCAATGATGGACACGGCCAGTTAGCTTGGCCGTGTCCCAAAGAAAGATGAGAGACATGACCAAGCCACTCATGGCTTGGCCGTGTCACCTATGAAATTTTAGCTTCTCTTGCACGAGTTGAGAGACAAAGTGGGGAACAAAATATTATGCTTGCCAAAAGAAATACAAAACAAAGTAGATGTGGGGAACAAGGGAGAGTGGTGTGAGCTGGTGTGAGTTGGAAAGCATGGGCTTGGAGCTTTGGAGGGAAATAAACTGAGAAGAAGAGGGAGACTGAAAGGGACCTTCTGCAGAGGGCTAGAGGTGTGTGCAGGAAACAGAGAACAGAGGCAGAGAAGAGAGGTTTGAGAGGAGGAGGCTGTGCATACACGTTTTGGGCAAGGAGGGAGTGACACTTTCCTTGACTCTTCATCTTCATCCTCCATTTCCGTCCTCTCCAGCATCTCCATCTTCCATTGACAGCTCCTGGAGATTGAAGAAGCTATATTGAAAGGGGTTTTTCTATTTTCTCCTTTTAATTCATTTTAATGTTATTGTTGTTGTTATTGTATTAAGTGTATTGAACATGAACTAAATCATTCTCTATCTAGATGTTAATGAACCCTAGCTTATTTGTATGATTGGATACTTTTAATTGATTGAGTTGTTTTATTCTTATGATGCTTAATGATTATTGCCAATTGATGATAGCATGCTTATTGATTGGTTGCCATTTTCATATTATTGACTTGAGAAAGCTTGATATGAATTGATTACTCATAAGGGTTAAGGATTGATTGGGGTGCTAGAGATAGACCTACAAGATCCTTTGGTTTATAATTCTTTGTTCTTAATGCATGATCTATTTAATTGTGTTTTGAGAAGAGATTCCGGCACTCTACTTAGTGATTAGGGATTAATTTGCTCGAGAGAGGTTTTAGTCTAAGTTAGAGGAATGCTAACTCAACTCTATCATGTAATGTAATTGAGGCTAGGGGGATTCAATATTTAGATAGTATCATTATCATCAATCCTTTTTACACAACATACAATTTATCTTTATGTTCATTTATTTAAGTTAATTGTCTTTAATTATAAAACATCACAAAAATATTAATTTGCTAAACAACAGTTAAGGTTTGCACTAGTGCTTGGCCTTATCCACAGTGGAACAATAACTCACTCACTACTTTATTACTTGGACGACCCGTGCACTTGAGATATTGCTATAGCGCAGCACGACGCGCATTACACATATCTCATTTTTTGCATTCACAACACATTACCCAATTACTTTGGGCATTTTCACATAATATGCATATTTCACATGTTACACAAATTAGCCATTATCAATGGCTTTTCACAATGCATTTAACGCATATATGACATTACAAATGTCATAGCATATTATTCATACACAATCAATGAACCATGTAGCTTAACACATTTTTCAACCAAAATGTGTTAAGTTCAAATGTTATGCAAATATAGACATTATATTCAAAGTTTGTACATACCTCCACTAGCAACCCAAAGCAAGCTAAAAACAACCTTCAATCCAATCTTTCTAACTTGCCCTTCACCACTTGGATGAAGCAAATCAATCTCCCTCAATGCCTAAACCAAATGTGATACTAAATAATGTGATAGCAAATAATCATTTAGTATCACATTTAATGGCATTTCCAACATTAAATCATAATTACACATCACTCCTACAAATTTCTAAAAATTTAGCCTTTCCTTACTTCAACATTAGAATTCCATTCTACTACAATTAAATTAGTGTTTTAAGTTTATTTATATTATTAAAAATATATTTTAATACATTTAAATCATTTACATTATAAAAATACTCTCTTATACTCAAAATCTCAAAAATAGCCTAACCTTCCCCCCATTGAAGGTTTTCCATTCCAACACAATCCATTACTCATTCCAAGCTAATATTCATCAATTTTAACACTAAACAACATGCTTAAACAAATAAAATCACACAATTCAACCACTTTGGAAAATCACTTTTCCAAAACCCTAAATCTCTGCTTCCATTCTCAAACTCCAACCCCACACTACCAAATCCAATATTTGACTTTAAAATACTTGTTTATGAATCAAAACAACTCATTTGGAATCAATTTGTACAATTAAAGTTCATGTTTTTAAAACCCCAAAAATCCATAACCCTAAATTCTCTCTCTTCACCATTCTTTAACCAAACTCCATCATCACTTCAATCTAACCTTAGAATCATTGTTAACTACCCAAAATAACATCATACACACCAATTCCAACAATTATAACATCCTACATAAAAATCCAAATTCTCACATAATCTAAATTTCTATGGAATTCAAAGAAAAGAGATGGAAACTTACTAATTTTGGTGGAAATCCCTAAAAATCCACTTGAAACTTGTTAATTCCTTCAATTTATGGCATATAGAAGAAGCAAAATCCTTGGTCTTTAAACTTCCATTGAAGCCACGTTCTTGAGAAGAAGAAGAAGAAGAAGAAGAAGAAGAAGAAGAAGAAGACTTTTAATATTCTTTCCTTTTCATCTTTTTTTTAACCACATATGTATATATTAAAATAATTTAATATTTAATTATTTTTTAATAAATTAAAAGTCCTAATTTCCCTCTTCCATTCAAAAATAATTTGTTTTTGAATTATTTTATTAATTTTGAATTTATAAGATTTAATTACCAAAATACCCTTTTCTTTTAAAAAGTGTTGACTTTTATATATGTTATGTATATTTTGCATATATATCACATATATATTCCACTTTTTCATTTAAAATTCCTTCATTTTTCATTTAAAACCATTAATTTAATTTATTCTTTTAAATTGTAATTTATTTTATCCAATTTTTCAAAAATTAGAAATTTTCAAAAAATATTTGATGTTACATGCATAGTCATTGTAAGCTAAAACTAACTTATTGCATAATGGTATTTGAAAGTAAATAGCTACTGGACATATTTAAACAAAATTATAGTAAATATTAATTGACCTTATTAATGAATGAAGCTTTCTATTAAATTAAAACAAATTGAAAGCCAAACGTCCATTTGTTGGTTCCACTAATATTTGTATGTTGATCCAAGCCTTCTGTCTGCACCATTATTGAATCTTGGTTGAACAAGGTGAAGACAATGCTTACTACCTTCTACTGTGTGTCTGTTTCCTGGATATTAATTATTTTTTATTCTTAAATGTTGCTATGGCTTGCTTTTTCTAATTGTCACCACCGCCTTTAATTGTTTTAAGCTCCTTATTTATAGGAATCAATTAGGTTAAAACCAGTAAAGATCAAGCTTAATCCAGATGTCCAAATTAAGCACAACTCTGATTAAGTATCAAAATATGAACCATATCGAATTCAAATCAATTTATTTTGAAATGAACCCGTACATATCAAATTAAACCTTAATTAATTATTCGATATGGATGGTGTCCACATCAAATTGGATAACATCTGGACAATGTCCATATCGAATTGGGTAGTCCATATTCGACACTGCATGGCCCATATCCAATTAAGCTAAGCTAAACCCATTCAAACTTTGGATCGGATCATTTTAGGGCTTTAAAGGTTGAACCGACTTATTTTAGACCTTATAAAACTGGACCAATATAATTAAATGCTTTAAATTATGTTTGAGCCATTAAGAATGGATTGAACTTGACTAGGCCTCTAATAATCGAGATCAAACTAGCTTTAGGGCCAAAGTTCATGGTCAATAAGAAGATCATTTTATGTTACCTTTTCATTGCTTTCTCCTCTAGCACTAATAGTATAGGTGATTATCCTATGGAAAATCCAATAGGTTAAGGTTCTAAGGTTTTTGTAATTAGATTATTTGTAATGTTCTGCTTCAATTGAGATTTTTATCCAAATTTCCCTTTGAACTTTGGTGGTAAAAATCTCATTAGAGATGTGTGAAATTTCTTCCAATTAGAAACCCCATATAGATGAAAAATCTTCTAATGTGAGTCTATACTCTTTGTTAAAGAACCTAAAGGAGATGCCATATTAACCTAAAGAATTGGTGCTCTTTTTCTAACAACTAAGATTATGAGGAATTTCTTTATCAAGGATTCCCAACCGAGATCATCATGCTCAAGAAACACGAATTTTTCCCAACCTAGAGTTTAGAGGCATCTTCTAATATCATTTTCAATTCTTAACGACTCAAGGGTCAAGGTAGAAAAGAGATGGTTTGCTTCAACAATTTTTTCTTTATGAATTTCATACCTTTGTCTCTCATCATCATCTTTGAATCTTATCTTATGCTCCTTCTAGGTACTTCTTCTTGTTGGAAAGGGGAAGCAATTTCTTTCCCTTTCTCACTTATAGAAGCTTTTCTTTTGTGTTCTTTGGGTGCCATTAGAAGAGTGAATCATAAGAGAAATGAAGAAACCTTAAGAGATTTGAGTGTTTTGAGAGTATTAGTGTTTAGAATTTGATAAAAATATTGGGTGGTATATATATTGTTTTCATTGAAAACTAGCCGTTTATAGCTATTGGAGTGTGGAATTGCATGTTTTCAATGAGTTCCAATTGCCAAAAAATTTTGAATCTAGAGACAAAGTCCAGTTGGACTCCCATGAGTCTAGTGGTGAAATTCAAAAATTATGTAAAGTTTGATCGGACTGGAGTAACTCCAAACATGATTTTAATTTTGAGCTAGTCGGACTATTGAAGATATGATCATACTTTCTTGAAGGATTAGGGGTCAAAGATTTTTATAGAAGTACTGTCGGACTAAAAATTAAGAAATTTGAAGAAAATTTATGTATTTAATTTTGGAGATTTAAATTATGATAAAAAATAGGTATGAATGAAGAATTAGGTTGTGTAAAGTGTACATTTGCAAGCAATTCTAAAACAATTATTCAAATGTTTTTAATTCAAGGTGTTTCCTTCTATAATTCTTATGTGGTATTTTATAAAATTTAATCTTTCTTGATTTAAGGGTTTTGTAAAGATATCGGCAAGTTGGTTTGTGTGTTAATGAATTCTAAGACAATATTTTGGTTTTGAATGTTGTCTCTTAAGAACTGGTGCCTAACATCTATATGTTTTGACCTAAAATATTAGATTGGATTTTTGGAAAGGTTAATGGCACTAGTGTTATAACATTTAATGGGATTATGATAAAGTGTTTTACCATAATCAAGCAATTATTGCGTCATCCATAACACTTGTGCGCAATAAAAACATACAGCAACATATTCGGCTTCAGCGGTAAAAAGTGCAATCGATACTTGTTTCTTGTTGAACCAAGGAACTAGGAAACCAATAAGAAAATAGCATGCACCATTCATGCTTTTTCTATCCAATAAGCTACCGGCATAATCCACATTCGAAAAACCTAAAATATCAATTAATGTGTTTCTAAAATACCAAAGTCCTAAATGTAATGTTCCACTCAAATATTTTAAAATCCTTTTAGTGGCACTCAAATGTGATTCTTTAGGGCATGATTGAAATATAGCACACAAACAAACACTATACATTATATCAGGTCTAGAAGTGGTAAGATAGAGAAGGGATCTGACAATACCTTTATATTTCTTTTCATCTACTTTCTTAACAACTTCATCTTTGTCTGACTTCAAGAATGTGCTCATTAGAGTCTTGCTTACTTTGCAACCTTTCATGCCAAACTTCTTGAGAAGTTCCTTTATATATTTGGATTGGTTGATGAAGATACCATCCTTATATTGCTTAACTTGTAGACAAAGAAAGAATTTAAGTTCACCGATCATGCTCATTTCAAAATTCCTAGTCATACAAGAGGCAAACTCTTGGCATAAAAATTCATTGGTAGCACCGAATATAATTTCATCAATATAAATTTGTACAATTAAGATGTTATACAATTTCTTTTTAACAAAGAGTGTAGTATTAACTTTTCCTTGTACAAAACCATTTTACATTAAGTATGCACTAAGTCAATCATACCAAAATCTTAGTTAATGCCTTAGTTAACCATTCAAAACCATATAATGCCTTAGTTAATTTATAAACATGATTTGGAAATTGAAAATCTTCAAAACCTGGAGATTATTCAACATAAGCTTCTTCATTAATAAAGCCATTCAAAAATGTACTTTTGGCATCCATTTGAAAAAGTTTAAAATTTTTGTGACATGCAAATGCAAAAAAAAAAAAAATCTAATATCTTTTAACATAGCAATGGGAACAAATATCTCATCATAGTCAATGCCTTCCTCTTAGTTATAGCCTTTGGCTACCAATCTAGCTTTGTTTCTTGTGATAAGACTATCTTCATCAAGTTTATTCCTATACACCCATTTGCAACCAATAATTGGATGGTCTTTGGATGTAAGAACAAGCTCCCATACTTTATTTCTCTCAAATTGATTGAGTTCATCTTGTATTACAATCACTCAATATTCATCACTAAGAGCCTCGTCAATGGTCCTTGGCTCTATTTGAGAGACAAAAGCAATGTTAGAATCTAGAAACTTAAGTTTGGATCTAGTAGTTACTCCCTTTGAATTGTCACCAATGATGAGATCTTTTGGATGATCTTTTTAATAATGACAATCTTTGGGTAGCTCTTGAGTCTCCTCCTCTTCCAAAATTAGTTCATCATTGTCTTCTTTTGGAATATTAATAATTTATACCTATATAATCATCAAGAACACTACATCTTCCATGATTGAGCTTAGAAGATTGATCAAAGCTAACATGCATTGATTCTTCATTGCAAGTTATGTGATATTCCAAGTTCATTGCAAAAATTTTCAAAGTTAACATTTTCAAATTCCTTCCCATGATCACTTCTAATAGATGTGATCACATAGCCTTTTTCATTTTAAACTCCTTTTGCAAAAGTTTTGAAGTGATTAAAAGCTTCATTCTTTTGAGCTAAGAAATTAACCTATGTAAACCTTGAGTAATTATCAACAAACACAAATGCATACAACTTACCACCTAAACTAGCAACTCTATTTGGTCCAAACAAGTCTAAATGAATTAGTTTGACAGGTATAGAAGTGCTAATAACATTTTTAGTTTTGATGGAGCTCTTATGTTATTTTCCAAGTTGACAAGGCTCTCATATTTTATCTTTGTTAAATTTTATTTTGGGGAGAACATGTACAAGTTCTTCTTTGGTTAGATAATGCAATTGGTCCATATTAGCATGTCCTAATCTTCTATGCCAAAGCCAAGCATCATTACTAATAGTGACTAAATATTTAAAAGCATTATTAGAGTGTAGGTTAATTTTATAAGTATTTCCAATTCTAGTTATATTGAATGCAAGTTCACCACTAGAAGAAATAATTTTCTATCCTTTAGAGTTAAAATTGACATCATATCCTTTGTCACACAATTGACTAACAATAACAAAATTATGTTTCAAACCTTCAACTAACCATACATCATCAATCATGTTCTTACCAAGCATACCAAGATAACCAATTCCTATAATTTTTCCTTTAGCATTATTTTCAAAAGTTACATTGTCTCATTGTTTGTAGGTAAGAGTTGTGAAACGTTTTGCATTGCCAGTCATTTGCTTTGAGCATCCACTATTGACAAGCCAAACACTTTTATTAATAGTAGATTTTAGGCAAACCTACAAGACAATAAGATTTATCTTCTTTTAGGTACCCAAACGAGCTTGGGTCCTTATGGGTTAGTAGTAGAAGGATCCTCTAATTTGTAGAAGGATCCTCTAATTTGAAGCGAGTTTTCCTAATGTAACAAAATAGACTTTTAAGTCTAAATTTCATGCAATATTGACATTGATACAAGGTTTTATATTCGTGCATTCTTTTTTCTATTAAATCTTGAATAATTAAATTGACAATCACAAGTGTGTGTGGGATAGGATTTTTATGGGCATATTTGTGGTTGTGTTCATGCCTTCTGTACAGATATGCATAATTTGCTCTTGACAACATAGCTCTAAAACCTAGTGAGCTTAGTGTTGTCGTTCAGGACTTTTAGGCTTAGTGTGTGCACATATGTGTATTCTTTACAACTTCAACACTATAAGTTTGAGTTGTAGATGCTTTAACAAATGTTGGTGCTTTAGATGAAGTAGTAGATGAGCCATTGAACCCTAAGCCATGCTTGGAGGAAGGTGACCTTTGGACACTAATTTATGTATCCAAGGCTTCCTTACCTTTATGAAACTTAGATATAGAGTTATTTAGTTCATTTATTTCTTCTTCTAAAATTTCATTTTCCTAGGAAATTTTCTCTAAGCTATATGATTTTTTAGACATTTCATCAATAGATTTCAACAATTGTTCATTTGATGTCTTTAATTCTATAATAGATTTTTAAAAGAAACAAAGTCTTTTTCTAATTTAGAGTATTTTTCTTTATAGAATTTCATCTTAAAGAAATATTTTTGGACTCTTAGGATCATATGATGAACTAAATCACTATCATCCAAAGCATCATCAACATTATCACTATTAAAACTTAAGGATTGAGTACTTCCCTCATTGGTGTGATTATTATCATCTTGAATATCCATGAGACATAGATTTTCAATGCCTTGCTCTTCCTCTTCTTCTTCTTCACTTGAGGATTCATCTTCCCATGTGGCTTTGAGAGACTTTTTCTTTTCTTTGTCCTCCCATTTCTTCTTGTTCTTTATATTGAAGCAATCTATTTTGATTTGACCTGGTTTACCACATTCATAGCATTTTATGTCATTCTTTTTCTCCTTTTCTTTAAAAAAGGTTTTGGATGAGTTACCTTTATTTGCTTACCATCTCCTCTTTTTCTTCCATTCAATAACTCTTCTAGATAGCATGGGCATTTCTCCATCATCATCACTATCTTCCTCACTTGAGCTATCAATACCTTTGGTGACTTTGAGAGAAATTGCTTTCCTCTTATCCTTTTCACCTTTGTCATCTTGTTTTTTTGTATGCAATTCGAAGGTGAGAAGTTTTCCAACTAGCTCATCTGTCCTTAGTGTGCTAAAGTCATAAGCTTCTTCAATTGAAGAAACCTTTGATTCAAAGTTCTTTTTGGCTTTAAGTGCTCTCAATAGTTTGCTATTGACATAACCTTGATCATAGAATTTTTCATATATATTTAAGTCATTGACAAAAATAGCAAGTAACCGATTCATCATTTCGGTGAAATTTGGGCTTCATTTTGAAAAGTTCATATTCATTTACAAGCATTTGGGTCTTGGTGAACCTCACTTGGGTTGTACCCTCATGATAATTTTCTAGAGTTTTCCAAATGCTATGTGCACAAATGAGATTTTGAACTCTTCCACCTTCTTTTCTACACAAGGAGTTCATTAAGATGGATGATGCCCTATTGTTCTTATAGAAAGCCTTTCTTGGGCACCAGTCCACTTTTCTCTAGGGAGAGGCACTTGAACGCCTTCAACTTCATGAGTAGGAGTTTTCATTATTTTTTCATATATTTTCAAAGCTCAACTGCCTCACTATCAAGGAATAAGTACATCTTATGTTTCCAATAAGAGTAATTTGTTCCATGAAAATAAGGTTTAAAATAGGGATTGAGATTTCCATAAGATGAAGAAATTGAAGTATTAAAAGTGGCTACCATGTTGGATCAAATTTCATAATTAAGCTTCTTGAAATTTTTAGGCTCTGATACCGATTGTTGTCCTAAGATGGCAACTAAGGGGGGGTGTGAATTGATTATTTTAAAGAGGTGATGATATATTAAATATTTAAGATCAAACAAAGTAAGAAATAAGTGGAGTATAGAACACCTTATACAAAGAGTTTATAGTGTTTTATATTACCTCAATCCTATGCTGATTTCCTTAACAACTTGTTGAGGTACTACTAATCTTGAGTTTTTACAAGCTTAACTCTAACTTGGCATTTTCACAAGCTCACACCAAATTTCTATAAGGTTTGAGTATCTTCCTCATAACCCCAATAAGAGTTTTTCCAAGCCCACTCTAAAACCTAAGTATTTCAAAGCTTACACTCAAAATTACAATGGTGTTTAATGCTCACACACAACACTCAAAATAATATAAGTATAAATTTTGATGCAAGATAATAAAAGTTGTTTTTCTTGGCTATTACAATCACAATTCTATGAAAAATGAAGTTTCATGGGATATTTATAGCCTTCAAGCCTTCAACTAGCCGTTTGAGATAGGTGTCAACATGTTTGATTCTTGTCTCTTACTTTGCTTATTGTCTAGAGTAAATTAATGGTCAAACTAGCAAAGGTCTGATTGCACTTCAATAAGGCAAATCGAACTTCATAAGGTCTGATCATAGTACTTGAAATTATGAAAAAAGCTCCTCCAATGGTTGGTCCAGGTGGCATCCACTAATTGAGTGAAGGTGTAACAACTTTAGATTTGAAGAATTTTTAAAAGGTTCAATCAAGACTGTGTCTGGTCCGATCAAACCTTTTATTACCATGGTCTGATTGGACTTTTCATGTTACTCTGAGAAAATGGGAGTACCCTTGGCCATGAACCTCACTGGATGAATTTGCCAATTTCTCCACGAAAGGTACGGTCGAACTAGGCATGGTCCAAGATAACTTTAAATAGTATGATGAAATTTTAGAAGTGGTCTGATCAGACTTTTCTTAAGTTCTTCAAAGAATTGTCTGATCAGACTCAATTTTTGATTCCCTAAGATAAAAAATTAAGTAGTTTGTGCAACATTTTTTTTTTCAAATCAATTTAATTGCCAAAGTTAAAAAGAGAGAGATTATTAGATAAAACCATTGAACTAATTCAATATATTTTTATCTTAGGTAATTGAATTGAATAGCACTAATGTTTGCAACAAGTTAAACTCTACAGAAACTTAATTTTTTGAAGAAAAATCAAAAAGTCCAATTGAACCACTCAACATATCGACCAAACCATTAAAGAAAAAACACATAGAAAGATTCACATTCCAAGGTACTCTCACATTTGCATCGTACTAGAGAAAGTCTGACTAGACCTCATGTGGTATGACCAAACTTTAAGGTGAAGTTTGAACAAAAATTTCCAGAGAGTTTCACGACCAGAAATACTCCCGCTTTTCCATCAGACCTCAAAAAGTCCAACCAGATTAAGTGTAGTCCAACCATACCTTTACTGAGAATAAATGCACAAAACTTCCAAAGAGTTTCACGGTGAAAGGTACTCCCAACTTTTAAGAATACCACAAATATTCTGACCGAACTATATAATATATTGACCGTACCTTTCAAAATTAAGCATGTTATACTTCCACTCAATTGGTGGAAGCCACGTGGACTAACCATTGGAGGAGCATTTGTCAGAAATTTAAATAGTACAACTGAACCATGTACATTTCGACTGGACCTCGTGTGGTACGACCAAACCTAAGGCAGTCTAACCATGAAATTGCTTTGACTAATAATTTAAGTGGGGAACAAGAATCAAACATATTGGCAACCACTTCAAACGGCTAGTTGAAGTCTTGGAGGCTATAAAAACCTTAATAAACTTCATATTTCAGTAATTTTTACGAATGTGAAAGCCAAAACAAATAATTTTTCATTTCATTGTATAAAAATCTCTATTGTTATCTTTGAGTGTTGGGTGTGAGCATTAAAAACCATTGTAAATTTGAATATGAACTTTAAAACACTTAGGTTTTAAAGTGAGCCTAGAAAAACTCTTGTTGGGGTTGTGAGGAAGACACTCAAGCCTTCTAAAAGTTTGGTGTGAGCTTGTGAAAAATATCAAGTTAGAGTTGAGCTTGTTAAAACTCAAGACTAGTAGAACCTTAGCAAGTTGTTAAGGAAGTGGATGTAGGATTAAGGTAATCCGAACCACAATAAACTCTTTATATTTTTTCTTCTCTACTCTACTCCTCTCTTGCTTTATTTTATTTTAAATTATAATTTATCATAATTTCTTCAAAACAATCAATTCACCCCCTCCCTCTTGGTTGCCATCTTAGGTCAACAAAAGTTATAGTTAAGAAGATGAAAGACTTAGTGGAACAGTATGTAGTTGAATTTGAAACTGTTTAAGCTATTAAGAAAAAAGTAGAAGAGGTCAAAGAGATGCTCTCTAGTGTTAGCCTTTGGGATGTCTTGAAGAAGGGCAATGTTGCCATCTTATCTAATATGATAAGAATGAATCAACAAGAACACTCTCTAATTTCTAAATTGACTAATCCCTTTCCTAGTCTAGCATACAACAACATGGGAGAGCTTTTATCTGAAACCCCTCACAAGCTAGAATAGAAAATCCTAAAGGCATGAAGTGGCCTACAATCACTGCCTAGTCCTATGCTTGAGAGTTCTAAAGCTTGCTATTGATTTCATAAAATGATAAGTCTACTTCATCCACTTGTCCTATGACCACTACTAGATCCACTACCCTCAGGTTTCAACACCAAGCTCCGTTGCCACTTTCACTAAGTGATGGGTCATGACACAAATAAATTCTAGCATTTAAGACATGAGATACAAGATCAAATTAAAATTGGAAAAATCCCGAATCTCAACAAGCTTTTGGGATTATCAATAATGGGTCATGAGGATATCGCATTTCAGAGGAAAGCTTTTATTTTGATGTCTTTTCTTTTTCTTAAAAGACATATTTGTGTTTGAGTCAAGTTGAACAACTTTTGATGTTAGTAGAAGTTATTTAAATGCATTGATTATGTTGATCTAATGATGACTAGTGGTATGGATGCCATGATACGTGTTTGTACATTTCAATTTGAGTTTCTCTGTAAATTTTAATATTTGAATATTTTTGTATCTTTAAGTTGAGCATATAGAATTGTGTATGCATACTGAGAGAGGGCTCCTATATATGCCCTTTGTCTAAGAAAAAACTTATCTTAGAACATGCTCCAATGAATTTTCGAGGCAAAATTGAACTCTGCTTATCTGAGAGAGAAATGACTTAGACATTATTTGTTAAGCCAATAATTGATATCTACCATAATTTCACAATTCCTAGTTTGTCCACTTTAATCCTTGGTATTACTTCGACTTGCTCTTTCTTTGGTTTAAGACCTAGTCAACTACCCTAAGCTAGTATGAGTCAATTGGCAAATTTGAATATTATATGTTTAGTATGTTTATGTTGAAGATTAAGTCGTAAATCTAAGTGTCGGTGTTATTTAGTGATTAAATGGGCCTCATAACTTTTGTGAGAAGATCAATGATGGGCTTAAATTCAATTGTACAAGATCTTAAGAGCGAAATTAGTAAACCTTTCAGTTGTAGTAGAATATAGAATTGATGATTCCAAATGAATGGAAAAAAGAATAAGAAGAATCAAGGAAGGTATAAAAATCAATTAAAGTAAAAAATTAGAACAATAATGAAAATGAATGAAATTAATGAAAAAAGAAGCAGAATCAAGGAAAGTATTCAAGAGACAAAAAAATCAAACAAAAAATAAGAAAAATCAAGAGAAAAATGAAAATAGAAAAATAATAAAAGAAAAGAATAAGAATAAGAAAAAAAAAAGAAAAGGAAAGGAAAAGAAAAGAAAAGAAAGAACAAGAAGGAAAATATAAAGAAATAAAAGTAGAGAAAAAAAAGTGAACAAAAAGAGGAGAAAGAGAGCAAAGTGAAAAAAGAAGTATGCAGCATTGTAAGCTAATCCACCAAACCACTGAAAATTAGATTTGTGAAATTACAAAGAGTGGGAATGTTGTACAAAGCATGAGAGTGCTTCTAGTTGGTTTACCTCACTTGATTTTTGACTTTAAGAAGGATTATGCGATTTAAGAATTTATCAAGTGTATCATATCAACTTCAGTTCCAAATAGCCTTCACTTAGTCCTCGACCCTTACAAGGCCCTATTCAAGCCTACTAAAGGCCTTTTGATCTCTCTTAATTAGAAAGTATATTAGTAGAGATGGTTCAAAGGAGTATTCTTATGAGAAAAACAAATTTACATTTAATGATATCTTGGAAACATATTTACATTTAATGATATCTTGGACATAGTAATGTGTATGTGTGTATCTGAAGTGCAACAGTTCTTTACAATTCACTTTAGTGTAGAACATAAGAATATAATTAAAGTAAGTGTGATTCCCGGGTTTGATATTGAAAGTTTTAGTGTTATGGATGTACATGTTTGAATACATTGAGGAGAAGGCCTTAGAAAATCCAAAAGGGATTAGCTAAAGGTGAATGTTGTCTCTTAAAGCCAATGTAAAAATCTAAAAGGGTGGTCTAGGTAAAAATTAAAGCTAATAGAAAATAATAAAAACAAAAATGATAATAAAAATAAAAAATAAAAAAGTGAGATTTGGCTTAATAAAAGGGTTGCCAATGAATTTGCAACCTCTAGTTTGACTTGGAAATGGTCTCTCGCTTCAAGATTAACTATTAAGCTTTATTGAGAATCCTGGTAGAAAGTTATTATGTCTCACACTGAAAAGATTTTTTATTTAAAAGGCAGATATTTGAGTTTTTTACACTCATTTCTAGTGATCCCTGCTTTCTCGCTCTGGTTGGAACCAACGCATTTGTTCTTTTATCCTTGAGCTAAAGCTATTATACAATTAATCTTTCTAAAATTTCAAGTGTTTCACAAAGCACTTATGAAGATTGACACTTCAAACAGAGTGAAGTGTCGGTGTTTGACATGGCAAGGACACAAATACATGCCCGACACATGTTTGACATGTGTTGGACATACATTTGAACATGTGTCTATATTGTCTTATTATTTCATTATTTTTTGAACATGCGAAGGAAATGGCTAGGACACGCAAAGGACATGGCTAGGACACACATGAGACACATCTAGGACAAGCATAGGACATGGCAAAGACATATTTTAGGATATTTTAGCATCCATACGTGTCTTATTATTTTTTTATTTTTTGGACACGCGAAGGACACGTGAAAGACATGGCTAGGACATGCATGGGACACAATGAAGACACATTTTAAGACACTTTTAGGATATTTTAGGGAACATTTTATCATAAAATTGTATTTACATAATATTGATAAAATATTAACCAGATAATTATAATCAATTTTACTTATAAAGCTTCTTTTTAATCACAAAAAATTTATTTATTTTTACTTGTATAATTATATTTATATATAAATGAATTAATATATATTTATTTTGAATATATCTATTTCTCTTATGATATTTTTATAACTTAATATATATGTGTGTGTGTGTGTGTGTAATTATAATGATATATAAGTGAACTGTTATATATTTGTTTTTAATATATGTTTATCGTTCATATGTATATATATGTTTGTTTGTATATATGTATAAATGTATCTCATCAGTGTCGTGTCTTTATTTTTGCACCATACATATATATATATATATGTATGTTTGATTGTATCATCGTGTTCGTATCATATCGTGTCCCATGTCTGTGTCCATGTCCGTGTTTTATAACAAAGCACCCTCTTTTATCAATTGCACCATCCTCACAATCATGTTATCTCATGTTACTGCACTCCGAATGTACCCAATGAACATATCTCGACTTTCCTCCTTGATTTTCGGTCAATGAAACCATTGTAAGTAATTTGCACAAATACATGCATCCATACATACATGCATCACATAAGTTCATTTCTAACTAGGAGATAAAGAGACATAAGATTAGTTAATGTGGAGGGATAATTAGAGTGATGGAATAAGTTTATGCATGATATATACCTAATATATGCACAAGTTATACAAAAAATATACATTAGATACATAATATATACATGATAAATACCTAACATATACACATTCACTAAAAGACAAAGTATGGTAAAAGTCCAAAATTTAAATAAAAACTATATAATAATAATAAAAGAAAAAAAGGGATAAAATGATTTTTGGGTAGGAAGAAGATAAATTGCCTTAATATAATATTAATTAATTAATTAATATTATATATATACACATGTGGATGGGAAAGGAAGAAAGAAAATCAGAAAAAGTCTTCATATTCTTCCTTCTTCCTCCCATGGCCGAATTTTAGTGTGAGAGAGAGGGGGAGCTTTCTTCATTGTATACTCCAAATTTGACCAAAAATAAAAGTAACTCAAAAGGATTTTGAAGAATAACTAAGGTTTCAAGCAAATATACTTCTTTTAAGTTTTATTTTTTAAAAATTTAGATTATGTATCTATTTGGAGTAGAGAGAGAATTGGTTTTAATTGTTAAAATAGACAGTTATGAAGTTAAAATGATGGATAATGATGATTTAGTAGTTATTGGTTAAAGTGAACTTGATTGGTGATGATTATGTTAAATTTTGATTTTTTGATGGGGTGGCTATAATTATTATAATAGATTGTTTTGATGTTATTTTTATGCACATGTGTTGATTTTATTATTGGATGATGGAAATGAATTGGTTTTGGTGGAGTTTGAGAAAGGTAGTAAGGAGGAATTAGGGTTTTTATTGGAAGTTTGATAGAATTTGAGTAATTAGTGGTAGTTGATATAAAGTAAGCATGGAAACGATTCTAATTGAATAATTTTGCTTATTATATGAATTATGTATGTCTAAGCCAAAGTTGCCCTAAAGGAGGTATTTAGGGCTTGGTGAAAGCTGGGCTTGGAGAGATATTTTGAGTTGATTTTGGAACTTTTAAAGGTTAGTACATACTTTGATAACTTTTGCTTTAATTATATTTGATTTGGCATAATACATTGTTATTTTAAGAATTGTTATGTCACTTTGAAATTGGTTTTTCATATAATATATACATGGTTACTAATAAAATGGGTTTAATGCATGGTGTTTGGGATTTTAAACTATTGTATAATGGCATATGTTAATGTTAAGTACAGAGTATTGAAAATGTAAAATATTCATTGGAAATGTGGGAGAAGAGTCCAATTGTGAATGTGACTAAGAATTGTGCATAATGTGATTGAAAAATGAGGGAAATGAATGTGGAGTATGAAAAATGTGGAAAAAGAACAAATATGATAAGAATGGGCATAATATGAAAGATGTGCGGTGTATGTTTACCTTATACAATATTTTGTTCTAGAAAATTGCATTTGGTACTGTCTAGTTGGCATGTCAACAATACGTCAGAATGTTTTATATGCCTTCAAGTGACACACACTAATGTCGAACACTACGGTGTCGAGGAGGCAGCTTTTGGGTGGTATTATAGGACACTTGACCTTCAGTGTCTATAGGTAGTAGCCTTCTAGAAATATTATATGACACTTAATTCTGGTTTTTAGATGATGGCCTTCTGGTGTTATATATAATACTTAGATTCTCAGTGTCACGATATGCCAAATCTATATTTCTAAAACTTAAATATTATGTAGAGACTTGTTGTGCCCAATGTGTGTGACTATGATATTGTGAGTGGGAATTTTCGCTCTCACTCCTGGTGGAATGGTTCTTGCGACTTTTGGCACTGTTTAGGCTCGGCGTCTTAGAGAACACGGGCCTAAGCCCGGAGAAAATGAAGTCTCCACCTGGACGGGCCGGGAAAAAGAAAGGGGTGGATGACCCAATTCCTAAGGAATTTTCAACCCCCTAATGGGTTTGGAAAGTTGGGTACGTATGGAGAAGGTGAGAAATGGCCCAGCACCCCCCACAACGCTCAGTTCATTAGAACCAGCCTCATTTGCAGGTCTTAATATTGTAAGATTCTTAAATATAACAATATTATCCATACTACATGCAACAATTAAAATAAAGCGTCATTATATTAAAATCAAAGCAATGTCCAAACAAAATAAATAAATGGACACCCATCCGATGATGAAAATATGTCCTTACATCATCCATGTCTAAAACTAAATAGGACACTCGCTGAAAGTTGGAAACATGTCCTTTACATTGTTCCAAAATATAAAAGCAATTTAAATTACATGATGAGGTACCCAACATATGGAAACATACCTCTTACAATTTTGGAATCAAAACAAATCAATAAAAGTAAACATCCATTCATGATAAACAAATCAAATATCAAAATTAAATAAATTAATCATCAAAACATATAATAAACATTCATCCAATTTAAATAAAACAGTAAGTATATAATTTTAGGGTTCATGTATCAATTAGGGTTTCTCGGGTTTTATGTTTAACAATTAGGGTTTAAGTAAATAAGATTGAAGCTTATAAAATAAAATAAAGTCTTTAGATATTTAAAAGAAACAAGCTACTGTTATTATTTGGAAAATAGAATTAATTAAGATTTATGGTTTGAATAAATTAGGGTTTAGGTTTGTATTTTGAATAAATCTATTGTATTTTGAATAATCATAATAAAGGAAGTTAAACATAAAGACTTACAATATACAAATAAATATTGACCCCTTCGATGAGCCCATACGGTGGTCCCGCTAGCCGGTTAGCGGGCGGGGGTCAAGGGGGAAGTGCCCCTTGCATCGGGGGCTGCGCCCCAGAAGAATTTGAAAACTGGCTTTTAGGGTTGTAAGTTTTGGTGTTGAAAATCAAGATTTTAGGGTTTAAGATTTAGAAAATAGGGTTTCTGAATTGGAAGAAACAAGCTACTGTAAATCTTAGAAAAATAGATTTGGTTAGGGTTTTAAGAAAACAAATTATTGTTTTGTGGTTTTAGAAAAGTGTAATTAGGGTTTTAAATTTCAAAAGTTAGTTTTACGGGTATTGAGGTTTTAGGGTTTTGAAAAAAAAAATACTTTTTTGGGTTTCAAATAATGTTTAGAGGGTAAACAAAATAATTGATCAAATAACAAAAACATGTATGTTTAAATAATTGATCAAATTATATGATGAAGCTACTGTGAACATAAACAAAGAAATAGAAATTCAAACCTCCGTTGTTGGTTTCACCACAATCTTGAATCCTGGTTGAACAATAACAAAGACAGTGTGGCCTGCCTTTGATGGGTTGTATATTATTTGCTGCCTCTTGATTCTTCAAGCTTGATTTTATGAATAGACTACCAAAAATAATTTCGATCTCCAAAGGTCCATATCCTCTTTTAAGATCCAAATTCAAAAGTCCCCTTCTGTTTGTTTTAATGTGGTATTTATAGGAAAAAAGAAAATCTTAATACTAATTGGATAAAGAAATAAAAACCCTTCTAGAAAATAAAATTAAAAACCAAGTAGAATAGGGTTTTGGAAAAGTCACGCGGGGGCCGGGCATGCAAAAGTATGCTGGCGAAGAAAATCTATGGATGCTAGGCTTGGGTGCTGCTGGCTCGGGCGGGCCAAGCCAATTCGCAGCAGGATTTTCTTGTGGCGAATTAGCCTGTGGCCATTTCACCACAGAAAAATCTACAGTGAATAGCTAGTCCCTTCTTCCCTAATCTTGGTTCTCTATTCATGGCTGTTGGCTCGACTTATCCTATTAGAACTTCACATTACGTCATAACATCAGTGGGTGGAGTCTCTTAAGCGGAGCTTCTAGCTTAGAATGGGGATGTTTTCCTCCTCCTTCCTTAGAATCTGGGTTATGTTCTGAGAATGAGTGAGTTTAAGAATTTGACTAAGGGAGGGGAGGCAGCCCTAGTTGACTAAAGGTCCCTATAGGTCCCTCTTCATATTAAAGATTTAGAAAGAGAATCCTATTTGTATGGGGATTTTCGTAGGATAAAATTGAGAGATAGAATACGCCTAAGGATAGGATTATAGTAGGCAGAAAGATGAATTTTATAGCTCATATAATAGGCTTATAGCTCGATTTAAAGTCTTATAGCTTGATTTAAGAGGCTTATAGCTCGATTCAGGGCCTTCTTCCCTCTTGTGGCCAATTCACCATAGGTTTTTCCTACGGCAAATTGGCCCAAGCCAATTCGTCGCCCGCGACAAAAATTTTTTGTTGTCGATTCTTCCGTTGCCGATTTTTATTTATTATTATTTATTTATCCTTTTTATTATTTTTTTATTTTGATTAAAAATAAATATTATTTAATTAAAACACCACAAAAATTATTTTGAACTGTTTAAAAGTATCAGATTGGACTGGGTCAAAAATTAAGGGTCTACAGATATGTTGATGAGTTTTATGAATTAAAGAATGGAAAAATGATTAATGCATTACATTAGTGATATAAAGCATTATGTGACATGAAAAATATTGTAACAACCATAATTTTAAATACAATTAAATAATTAATAAGGAGGGATGATTGGAGTGATAGAGGAATGATATGTATAGTATATACACAAGATATAGATAGTATATATATTGGATATACATAGTATATATATGGTATATACCTAACATATACCTAATGTATATCTACTTTCATAAAAGATAAAAAAAAAGTCAAAAGTCAAAAGGTAAAAGGTAAAAAGTTAAAGTTAAATAAATATATATAATTAAAATTAAATTAAATTAAAATAATTATGGATGGAAGAAAGAAATATCTAAATATTTAATTATTAATTGATTAATTAGTTAATGAATTATTTAATATATGTGTGTGTGTATGGTTAGAAAACTATTACTCAAAAACTAAGTCTTCATCTTCTTCTTCTTCTTCTTGAAAAATTTTAGCTACCATTAGAGAGCAAGGGGGGAAGATCTTGCCTCTTCATCCATACTAAATTTCTTGAAGGTTTTAAGGAAATCAAGATACTTTTGAAGAAAAATTACATATTCGGTAAGTTTTTCTTTGGTTTAAGGAAGCTTTTCTTTGAATTGTTGAATATGTGAATTTTGGACTTTTGATGGAGGTTTTAATAATTGCAAATATGGTTTTTTTTAAAGCTATTTTGATATGTATGTGATGATTTTATAGTTGGTTGGTGAAAATGAATTAATCATAGTGAAGTTAGGGTTTATGGGATTGATATGTGAAAATTGAGATTTTAACGAATGTTTCAATAATTGCTAATATGTATTGTTTTGAAGTTGTGTGGATATATATGTGATGATTTTATAGTTGATTGATTGAAAAGATTGGGTTTTGCTGTAGTTTGGATAAAGCAGTAAGTGAATTAGGGTTTTTGGTGGAATTTGGGTAGCAAGGGTATAATTGATGTTTGATTTATTGAAATGGCTTGGAATATAATACTAATGGAATATTTTCACTTACAATTTAGTCTAGAATTGGGTAAGGTGAATTTGCAAATTTAATTTAAGGAAAGCCATTTAAGGAAGTAAAGGTTGGGGAGTGAGTTTAGGCTTGGGATTTGGCAGTTCAAAGGTTTGTACACGCTTTGCTAATAATTGTATTAAAAGTTCATATTTGGCATATTGTTAATTGTTTCTTGGAATGTGGTTACTCACATAATCTATGCAATATTTTATAGTTATGTGATGAGTATTGCATTGGACATTGGACCATTGTAAAATGGTGGTTAGACATGATTTGATTATGGTATGTTAATAATATGTTGTGTGATGTGTAACATGTATATGTATGTAAGATGTGATAAATTGTGAAAATGAGTCATAATGAGGTTGTGATTAAGGGTGGTGCTTAAAGTGAATGAGAAATGTGAAAAAAGGTTGTGGCATTTGAAAATGGTGGAAAATGTTAAATGAAATGAAAATGAGGAATGATATTGAAAATATGGAAATTATATATGATATGGAAAAGGAAATGGAAATGGATAAAATGTGATAATGTATGCGTGTTGTATATTCACCTTATACAATATCTTATTCTAGATAATTATATTTGGTACTGTTGGTTTGGCATGCCATTGATGTGTGATGATATTGTATGTTATGCCTTCAGAGCTAGACATGCTGGTATCACTATTATTATTGTGCTTTCAGGGATTATTATGTGAGAGATTGCCTAGAGCCACTAGAGGCTAGGCAAATAGAGACTAATGCATCTAGGCCTGGTAGCAGAGGAGGTAGAGGTAGTAGGAGTGACAAGATAGGATTTAGTAGGAAAGAAGAGTCGGCATCAATGGGAAAATAGGAAAAGGCTAGAACTTGGCAAAGAATTTATGGGATGCAAAGGAGACAGAGTAACTCAGGTATAGATGAAGCTAAATTTTTATTATCTAATATTATTATTTATGTAATGGTGATTGTGTAATCTTTGTAGTTATTGATGGAATTGAGAACTTTTTATGCTTGTTTATAAATTTGTGAAAATAATTGAGAATATTCATAAGGAGGAAAGTAAATATTACTTGGTGAAGATGGTGATTAGTTTTACTAGGAGTTGGGATTAATATTTGTTTTGAATAGATTTGTTTACTAGTAGATAATTTTAAGGATGATATTTATTTAAGGGGGAGAGAATATTTATAAATGTAACACCATTATATCCTAAATACATATAATACATATACCCCTTATATGTAAAATACATATCTATGATACAAAAGGTATTGCAATAAAAATATATAGAAACCCCCACATTACTATTAAAAATAATTTTATAAATTTATAAAAAACAATTCTCTAGAAAAAGTTCATCAGACTTTTAGCTGTAATTTCAATATTACCAAAATTAAACAAACACTCAACCTGCAAAGAAAATTTACATTCCCAAAAATAATATTTTTACAAAATCCTTCGAATCACCATTTCATAAAATTTATATTCATATACACATATTGTTTTCCAAAACATGTTTAGAATACATAAGATGTATTTATATTATACAAAATTGAAATATACAATAACATAAAATATACATGTATGCAATCTCTCGACATAGCTGGTCTCGTGGCAAAACTAACTCTTCAATCTCAACCTCACTCTAGACCACTTTTGCTCTACAACCCTGTCACCTGTGCAATACATCTAACTGCGCTAAGCATATAGGTTAGTGGTATATATTGTAATAACAATAAATAATTAAATCAAAATGCTCAATTATATAATAAATTATGCATTATCTAAATAAATTTTCATTAACTCACATAATTAACTAACATGTCACAATCACAATGTAGGCCTCAATTATGTTTTAGTGGCACATAACACATTATGGCACCATACAATATAACATATATCTACTCAACTATAAGTGAGGTCTCTTAGTTACATAAACCATAAAACCATAACACATCCACACTACACACACACACTCCCACATATATTTATACAGTGGGCCTAGTTATCCATTTACAATGTATTGACCTGCTATGACCCAAAAGGTCTGACATTGTAGACATAGTATCATAAATCACTCATAGGTCATTCCTTATTAACACTGGAGGCAAGTGTCAAATATCACTCGATGGCCGCCTCCTCTCAACACCAAGGGCAAAGTGTCAAATATATTACCCAAAGGCCGCCCTCTATCGACACCAGAGACAAAGCATCTATCATCATCCTAAGACCATCTCCTCAACACAAATGTGTTGACACTAGTGATCTAACCCAAAGGCATAATATCTCACTTGTAGGCATAACAATCATCATAACATATTGTTGGCAACCTGACTTGACAGAGTCAACACCAACCTTTCAAAACTATTTTGTGTTATGTAAGGTATGGAGATCGAGCATGGCATAACCACTCATAGCCTCGTACCTTTTGGTATATACTTGCTATGGGAACCTAAGCCTTTTAACCCAAAGACTAAAGCTCATGTAATTGGCCTAGTTACTTTCCTTAGGTTTTACCCCAAATGCATGTTGTTTGACTATGGTTAATTTATCTTGGCTTAAATCATGGCTTATTTGGTTTGTTTCTTTTTCTAATATGGCCTAAGTACATTGTAAGCTCAAAATAATTTTTTCTCTAAATCCAAAAGACCAAAGCTATTTTCAAAACTTTTTAAGATGGTCTTTGGACATAAAACTTTTCTAAAAATAAATCAAAAATTCTTTTTCTAAAGACCCAAATACAAAGCCCAAAATCCATTTTTTCTAAAAATCTTTTTACAATGGGCTTATAAACAAAATTATTTTCATCCAACATTTTCTTACAAAGAGCTTGCAAATTATTTAGGTCAATTATGAAATACCAACAATCAATTTGACCCTAGTTTATACTAAGAATAATTAATCATCGGCTTATTTTTGGCATGAATCATTAGTTACTTCTTCAAGTGGGAAATCTATTTATAATAAACCTCTTAATTTAGATTTAATCTAATATAGCATAAAAGCTACTTTAGTTGGTTGAATGGATTAAATCCTAATGAATGGGAATTATCATGGATTGATTTCCATTTTTGAAAATATAACTATTGGTTAAAATGTCTGAGGGAATTATTCGAAAACAAGATGTCCCATGTTGGTATTTTGTTGACCATATTACGTAGGAAAAGAGACTCGCCATTCGTGTGTGGATGTTATAAGGTTGGAAGGAACATCCTAATTATCTTTCCTTGTTGATTGTTTATGCATACATGCATACATTTGCATCTCATATCATTAATCCTTTCTGGTACGCAACCCTAGATTACGGCAGTTCAAAAGCTTATGACAATTCGACCTACACCAAAGACGAAGAATCTAGCAACGACTCAATCTCTTTTTCACCAAAAGCAATGAAGCCCAAACAAATTCAAAGAATGGTGGATGATGCCCTCAGTGCCAAGATGGAAGAAATAAAAGAGGCCCTAGCTGAGACCGTGAAGAACCAATTGGCTGCAATTTTAGGAAATAATGCCAAAGCATCTGCTAGCTCCAAGAAGCCAAAGGACAAAGGGAAGGCTAAAGTTGGTGAAGTAGTTTTTGATGATAAAAAGGTGATCATTGATGATGATGATGATTGGGCTCGATACTACCAAGATCCTCAAGATAAAAAGGAGTCGAAGTTTATTAAGAAGACAACTGTTGAAAAGACTGAGACATCTGATGTTGAGAACATGATTACTGACTTAGAAAAGAAATTTGAGAAGAAACTGAAAACCGAAGAAATGTCCGAAGTCGACAAATTATTTGAGCTAGATGAAGAAGTTCCATACAAATTCAAGATGCCGTCCTTTGCAAAGTTTGATGGTACTGGAAATCCTCATCTCCATGTGAAGAAATACATCACTGCTATGCAGTTTGCCCGAGCTACTAAAGCTCAAACTCTGAGATATTTCATGCTCTCATTGGACCCTGTTGTCCAAAATTGGTTTAACACTTTAGAGATAAGTACTCAAAAAGATTGGGACATGTTATACAAGGCTTTCATTTAGCAATATGGGTATAATGTCGAGTTGGAAGTTACCTTAATGGAAGTTGAGTCTATTAGACAAAGGCCAAATGAGAATTTTGTGGACTATGTGAAAAGGTGGAGAAATAAGGCTGCTTTGCTCAAGAAAAGGCCCGATGAATCTAATCAAATAAGGATAATCGTGAGAGGCGTCCTGCCCAATCTCCGTGAAAGGATGTCTCACAACCTTATAAGGGATTTCAAAGATCTTCTCCAAGCTGGTCTACAAATTGAAGAGTGGGAAAGAGAGAAGAACCGCTTTTTGGCAAAAAGGAATAAGAAAGAGAATTATCAGCCTAGTAATCAAAGTACACAAAAGGAAGCTAATGTTAATGCCACTAGTCAAGGAGGAATGAGGCAGTTTTCAGAATTAGGGAAGCCTCTGTCTTGGGTTCTCAATAAGCTGCAAAAGAAGGGATTGTTACAACCCTTGACTCCTCGTCCTTTGCCTAATCCTTTTCCATCTAACTTTGATACTAATGCATTTTGCCAATTCCATTAAAGGCCTGGACACGAAATGGACAATTGTATGAAGTTAAGGCATGAGATCTAGAATTTAATTGATAATGGCAAGTTGCCTGAGCTGGATATGCCCAATACCAAAGGTAATCCATTTCCAAGGTTCAACAAGGTGCCACTACCAGCAACCTTCATGGTAGGAAAAGGATTAGAAGAAGATTTTGTTTTATCATCCTTTCAAGATGGAAATATTGAAGATGTGAAAGGAAAAGAAGCTTAAACTCAATAAAGTTTCCTTAGCTTGAATGTTGTTTTTCAATTTTACTTTCTTTAATATTTAATTGGAACAATCTTGTTTTTCGAATTTAAATTTGTTTGAATAAATTACTTTCATTAAAATTTTGTTGGTCTTTGTTCATTTTGGTGCTCAACCAATGAGGAATCTAGCTTGATATTTATAAATTAATGTGTCTAGGCATCATGACTTGAATGACTTTACTAGCTGAGGGAATTGCTCTATAGCATTGAGTTATGTATGCTTACTTAAAGAGGGCTCATGCATAATTACCTTTGTCTAGGTCCTAGTCAGTCTTAGAACATGCTTTGACAAACTTTCGAGGAGAAATTGAACTCTACTTATTTAAGGGAGAGATGATCTATGCATTGTTTGGTTAGCCAACAACTAGTATCCACCCTATTAAATATCAATCCCTAGTTGTCCCCTTGAGCCTTCATAAAATTTTAGTTTTCTTTTCATTGGCTTACAAATCCCAACAACCTAAACTGAGCTGTTGTGACACTTTTGACAAGTCTTATGATCACTAAGGTGAAGAGATAAGAAGATCAAAGAAAGGAATGAATAGTCAAGATCATAAGGATAGTTGATGTTCACCTAGTATCTCCAATCTATCAAGACAACATCAGAGTAACAAATGATTTATCCTTATTAAAGGAGATTTATGTCACTCCACTCATCCATTAAAAGAAACCCAAGTTGGTACAAACAAGACAACACTTTTAGAGCTAGAACTAAAAAAAAAAGAAAGAAGAAAAGAAAAAAAGAAGAAAAATGAAAAATGAAAAAAAAAGACAAAAGAAAAAAGAAAAAAAGAAAAAAAGAAAGAAAAAACCTAAAAAGGCGGTTCAAAAAGCCAACTGAGTTTTCTTTTACCTAAAGCAGCAAAAGGCTTCCATTTGGTTTATAAGGATATTTTGACTTGAATTGGTCCAACCCAACCAAAGATTCAATCAAAATTGGAGAAAAAAGGAGGAAGACCATCTAGTACTTAAAAGTTCTGTACTTAACAGTCCTAAAAGGAAGAAGAACAAAATGATAAAATGCTTAAAGAAAGGGAAGAGTAAGAAAAATAAAAAGAAAGAAAAGGGAGAAAAAGAAAAGAAACGAATTTGGATAACAAACTTTTTGCAAGGGCAAAGACTGCCCTAATCAAGATCCAGATTAATGCCAAGAAGATAGAAGGAATTTGGAGTCTAGCAAGATTACTTCTAGCTGCCTAAAGTTCAAATAAGAAATTTGTAGTGTGAAGGTTTGTCCATTGTGTCACATCGGCTCCAACTTACAAATGGCTTTCATTTAACCCATGTCCCTTATAGACCACATTTCAAGCCTATCAAAGACCTGTTGATCTCTCTTGGTAGGTAGAGTCTATTAGTGGAGATAGTTTGAATAAGCATGCATATAAGATAGATAATATTTAAACTCAATGAGACCTTTGGCCAAGTAATGTGTATGTGCCTATCTAAAGTGCAACAATTCTTGCTTAAATAGAAATGATTCCCAAGTTTAGTATGGTAAGTAGGGTTTTCATGTTATAGATATGTTAATTTGGAAAAATCAAGTCCTGAGGTACATTGACTTTGATTTAGCAAAGCCAACATTTGATTTCAAAATCAAAATTCAAATTCAAAATAAAAAATGTTTTTGTCATACAAAGCCTTCAAGTTAAGGGGAGTATGTTGAACTGTCGAATCTTGAAAGACACATTGGGCAAAGTAAATGATTATTGGCAAGGTCAAGAAGAAGCTACCAACTGGCATGCTGAAACATAGTTTGAAATGGATGTATCCCTGGCTCTATTGCTTGGAGTCTCCACCACTCATGTTTTCAACATCTTGAAGATAAAAGCCACAAATGCAAAGCTTTCGATCATTCCAATACAACACTTGAACGAGCGTCAAAAAGAAACCAATGAGAACACTTCTGCTGAACACCTCAGTCTGTGGGTCAATGGAACGACTGTAAGTATCATTCATGCATATCATTCATACATGAGCATATCACATTGCACTTTTTTATCTTGTATTGTCTATTCTTTATTAAAGTGAATAGCCACACCCTGTGAAGTAAACAATCAAAAGAAGATATCAAATTAGGGGGGCATGGAAAGCCCATTGCTTGAGAAAGATCTAGTAATTTTGCAAAGAGAAGAAATGTGTGCTTTTGTGAAGAACTAGACAACAAAAACATCAATCAAGGCTTGCATGGAAAAAATCTTTAGTTTAAGCCTACATAGGGGGGCAAAGTTTCTCCTTTTCAATTTTTTGAGTTTATATACAAAACATTTTCAAACTCACTTCTAATATTTTACCACGCGGGGAGGGGGGGCGCAAGGAGAGGATATAAGGTCCAATTAAAAATAGCTGAATTTTTACAAAAAGGAAGAACAAAAGAATGACATTAGAACTCTCAAAAGAATGAAGATGTAAAAGACAAAAGATCAGTCCAGCTAAAAGAGCTGAAGCAAGGGTAAAGACCCAATTTCCAATGGATAAAGATCAATGTTTCGAGGGTAAAGACCCAATTTCTAATGGATAAAGATCCATGTTTCAAGGGTAAAGGCCTAATTTTCAATGGATACAGATCCATATTTCAAGGGTAAAGACCCGATTTCCAATGGATAAAGATCTATATTTCAAGGGTAAAGACCCAGTCTCTAATGGACAAAGATCCAATTTCAAGGGTGAAGATCTTATCTACTAGGATGAAGATCCATTTTCAAGGGTGAAGACCCGATCTTAAAGGATGAAGATCCATTTTCAAGGGTGAAGGCTCGATCTCAAAGGATGAAGATCCATTTTCAAGGGTGAAGTCCCGATCTCAAAGGATGAAGATCCATTTTGAGGGTGAAGAACCACAATGCATAGAACAGCTGGAGAAGTCAGACTTCTTAACTGATAAAAGGTTAGTCAAACTCAGTCTTGGGTCCAAGCACCCAAATTTAATTCATTCTCGGGTCCAAGTACCCAAATCAAATCAATCTCGGGTCCAAGTACCCATTCTTAGGTCCAAGTACCCAAATCAAATCAGACTCAGGTCCAAGTACCTAATCTCAGGTCTAAGTACCCAATCTCGGGTCCAAGTATCCATTCTCGGGTACAAGTATCCAAATCAAAATGAAGTTCAATCTTGAGTCCAAGTACCCAAATCCAATTCAAGCTCGGGTCCAAGTACCCAAATCAAATTCAATCTCAGGTCCAAGTACCCAATCTTGGGTCCAAGTACCCAATCCAGGGTCCAAGTATCCAAATTCAATCTAGTCTCGGGTCCAAGTACCCAAATCAAGTTCAGTCTTCGGTCCAAGTACCCAAAATAAATTCAAGTAACCATGTCATCAAAATTAAGTCTTATTGCTTTTCACTCTCTTTTACTAACGTCTCAGATCGTTCAAGCAGGGGGCAAGCTGTAGACCCTTACTTTTTCACCCAGTCTGGTCCGTTATTTTTTATAGTCCAAAATAATTTTTGTAGTATTTTAATGTTTATTTTAGTTTTTAAAAATTAAAAATGGTGAAGTGAATAAAAATAAAAATAAATAAAAAAATTAAAATAAATAATAATAAACAAATAAATAAAAATGAAAATCGGATATGGAAAAATCGGCGACAAAAAAATTCGTCGCCGAAAATAATTGGCCAAGGCCAATTTCGCCCGCAGGAACTTCCTACAGACGAAATGGCTTCTGGCCGCCCAGCTCTCAATTTTCCACGCCAATTCTCGCTCGCACCAAGCGCCCAGCTCTCGCAGCGCGTCGCAGTTTTCGCCAGTGAAAATTTTCCAACACAATTTTTTTCTGAAACCAAATTCTATTTGGTTTTAGTTTCTTTTCCTAATTAATTTGAGTTTTCTTAAACAATTAGAACTAGGCATATAAAATTTCCTATAAATAACACTTTAAAGGACCATAAAAAGGGATCGAACTTTTTTTAGAAGAGAGAACTTTGGACTTGGATCGAATAGTGGAACTTCATATTTGAGAGGAACCGGGCGAAGGTGAGAAAGTTGGGTACATGTGAGGAAGGTGAGAACTTAAGAATTTTATAATATTAATTCTTGTAAAGGAGGCCAGTTCCAATGAACTGGGCATTGTGGGGGTTTTGGGCCATTTCTCACATTCCCCACACGTACCCAACTTTTCAAACCCATTAGGGGGTTGGAGATTCCTTAGGAATCGAGTCACCCACCCCTTCCTTTTTCCCAGCCCATCCGGGTGGCGACTCCATTTTCTCCGAACTTAGGTCCGTGTTCTCTAAGGCTCCGAGCCTAAACAGTGCCGAAGTGGCAAGAACCATTCCACTGGGAGTGGGGGCGAAAATCCCCGCTCATAGATATACAAATTAGAGTCTAATAAAAGGAAATTAGGGTTAATCATGAAGACTCACAATCCATAAATTAATATTGACCCCATTGATGAGGGGTCACATACAGTGATCCCGCTAGCCGGTTAGTGGGCAAGTGTCAAGGGACAGCGCCCCTTTTGGGGGATTGGGGGCAGCGCTCCCAAAAGGTAGACGGTTTATATAATATGGTATTGTAGGGAAATTAGGGTTTTTGTTTAGAATTAGGGTTTTAAATATTGAAAACTAGGGTTTTAGGATTTAGCTTTACTGGATATTTAAAAAATAGTTTAGGGATTAGAAATTTGAATACTAGAGACTCGAATTAACTCCTAAGCTCTGATAAAACTGAAACAAATAAATATAAAATAAGTAAACTATTATATGAGCAAAATTTAACTAAGCAAGCTACAGTGATTTTGAAATAAAGAAAATAAGCATACTAGGCATGAGGATGGGTGCTGGGTGAGATTGTTTTTAATTAATATAGATTAGTGGACATTAAACAATTGCAGCACTTAATATGAAATAATGATAAGAATGTCTATCGTAACCTTAAATGAGTTGAGTGACAAAAAGCAAACCTTCATTTGTTGGCTCCACCAATATTCCATGTTGATCCAAATTGTATACTCGTACTAGTGTTGAATCTTGGTTGAGTAGAGTGAAGACAATGTGCTACTGCCTTCTGATGTAGTGTTTTGGTTTGTGTTTGTTAATGGTTGTTGCTTAGCTCTCTGTCTTTCATCCACACGGGCTGCTAGGGTTTTTTCTTCTTATTGATTGTTGATCAATGTTGCCTCCTATTGCTCAATCCTTGTTTCTCTTTTGATTGTTCATGTTGTTGTTATTAGCATTAAACCTTATTATTTATAGGCAAACCATAACAAAACCCTAAACTTAATCTACATAATCTGCCTTTAAAATGAATTCTAGCCTAATTAAGAAACAAATGGTCGGCCAAAACTTAAAATAATTTAAGACTAAGTCAATCTGGTGTGCCAGACCAACATGGGCCAAGGCCATGTCAATTTGGGCAACCAGGTTCACATAAGCCTTGGCTTATGTCGATCTGGGCCACCAAATCGACATCAACCATGCTCGTGTCAACCTGGGCCCTCCAGGTCATGGCTCAAGTCACCTGAGGCCACCTCAACTCAAATTACTATTGTATTTTTAGTTAATGGACTAGATAGTTTCAATTTAGGCTGAACAAATTTAATTTTAAGACTTTAATAAGTTGAATTTATGCCTTTCAAAATCGAACCGACTTATTTAAAAGTTGTAAATTAGGTTTAGATCTTTTAAAATTGGATCAAATTTATTTTGGCATTCTTTAATCAGGACAATACCAACTTGGGGTCAAAATTAGTCTACACTCCCCTTACTATTTTATCCAAACTTCAACTATCCATAATCATTTCCATTACCGAACCATAAATTCATTATATATGCATCAATATAGCATTAAAACAACTCATTTCCACAATTATTAAAACCTTTTTCAAAAAAACTTAATTTTCCATATTGTACTACAAAACCCTAACTTCACCAAAACCTACTCATATTCAATTTATAACCATAAAATCACAACATACACAAACAACATTAAATTATCCCATTACAACAATTATAACCACCCATACTAAAACCCTAATTTTTACATACATACCTTATAACCCTAATTTCATAAATCATGTCCATTCCAACCAATAACTCATCATTCTAAGCAATAACGCATCATGTATTCATCATTTTAATCTCATTTCTATCAATTTTAACCATTTAAAATAATTTTCTCTCTCTAGGCATTTCAAGCATAACCTTAGAATTAAATAAAACAATCTTAAAAGAAGAAATACTTACTTGAATCCTTGATTTTTCTTCAAAATTACTTTGAATCCTACAAAATCTTTATAAATTTGGTGTGTCAAGTAGAGATTCTCTCTCTCTCTCTCTCTCTCTTTCTCTCTCTCTTGCTCTTCAATATGGCCATGGCAAGCAAAGAAAGAAGATGATGACTCTTTTCTAATTTCTTCTTCTTTTAATATCCATATATATTAATATAATTAATTACTTAAATTACTTTTATATCAACCATGCATTTCTTTCTTCTTTTGACTTTTCTTTTCTTTCTTTCTTTCTTTATGATTATTATTATCACCTTCCTACCCATAATTATATACATTTACATTTCATGTATATTTTTTATATATATTTTTTATATCTTTATGAATACATATATGTAATGTGTATTTATGTATTCATCAAGTATACAACATGTGTATATCTTATATATATTAAGTATATAATATGTATCCAACATTTATAATAAATGTATGTTAGGTATATACCATGCATACACTATATATATCTCATGTACACATTATATATATACTACACATGCACTTCTCCTAACACTTTAATTAACCTCCATATATTTATTCAATTTGACTGAAACTATAGATATTACAAATTAATAGTGGGTGGTACTTAAATATCAAATAGTTACACTAAAAACACATGGATGCTGAATAATAAAAACACATGGATGCTGAATAATGTATTTTTATCATCTTTTAATTGAATAATACTATATAATCCACAATAAAAAAAAATATGTGAATTTAGATTATAAATCTCATAATTTGTTTTGGTATATGAAAGTGCAAAACAAAATTTTAAATTTAAATGATTCTTATTTTCATGAATGTAGATATTAACAATATTAATAATGATTTCTATTTTCTAGACAAGATGGCAAAAGCTAACACAATATTTTCCCATCAAGGTAGTGGTATAATTGAAACTAAAAATGGTATTGATTATGTATTTGGGTACAATAATTGGATGAAAATACCTAGTAATATCAAGTTGGATTTCAACTCATTAATTTGTATTTCAACTCATTAATTTGTAATATGAGGCTCTCTATTGTTCTAACTGCAAATCAATTCATTAGTAAGATTCTATTCTAGTAACTATTTCTAGTTTATGGAGTATTAAGATTTTGATATATTGAAATTATGAATGATAATGATTGCAGTATGTTGCTTAGAATAATTAGTCAGGTCAATGGGTTGCAAGGCATTGAATTATATGTTGAGTATATTGAGGATTTCTCTACAAATTAATGCAATAAAGTTGGTCCATTGAATTATATGGATTCTAAACAAGGTAAAGAAGATATGTGTGATGAGGATGAGGTAACATTGGATGGACATAAGTATGATGACGCTGAAGAAATGTTTGGTCATGATGAAGAAGGAGTTGATATTTTAGATGATGATGATGATGAGGACGGTGAGTCCATTTCAAAAAATTGCGATTATATTGATGATGATGATGATGAATATGACTATGGATTAGGGTTTAACCTAGGGGATGATGTCCATGTAGTTGTAGGTGCGATATTGTCCGTTCATTTCCTCAAACTATTGAATATATGAATGTTGATATTGCATTTCTACTACTGAATCTTGATGTTAAATCTTATCAAAATTTGTCATGGGATATATCTAAAGAGTTTTTTAAGGGAATGATTTTCTAGTTGAAGGATGATGTTGGTCCGTCGAATTATATGGATTCTAAACAAGGTAAAGAAGAAGTGTATGATGAGGATGAGGCAATGTTGGATAGACATGACCATGATGAGGTTGAAGAGATATTTGGTCATGATGAAAAAGGAGTTGATATTTTAGATGATGATGATGAGGACAATGAGTCCATTTTGAAAGATTGTGATGATATTGATGATAAGGATGATGATGATAATTATGGTTATGATTATGAATTAGGGTTTACCCTAGGGATGATGACTATGTAGATGTAGGTGCAATATTGCCTATTGATTTGATATGACCAACATCATCAAATCAACATTTCATTCCCAGTTTTTTTCCTCAAACTATTGAATATATGAATGTTGATATTGCATCTCTATGATTGAATCCCGATGCTACAACTGATCAAAATTTGTCGTTGAATATATATAAAGAGTTTTGTAAGGGACTGATGTTTGATTCGAAGGATGATGAAAAGATAGTGCTAAGGAGTACTCCATTAAAAATATTTATCAATTTAATACAAAGGAATCTAGAAGTAATTCTCTCATATTGATATGCAAGCAAAATGAGGGTGGGTGCAATTGGAGACTATGCGAAACTAACAATAATGGTAAAAAATATTGGGAGGTAACAATATATAATGGCCTCACACTTGTAGCTTTCCAATAGTATCACAAGATCATAGAAATTTATATTATACTTTAATCTCAAGTTACATTGAAGAATTGGTTAAATAATATTCTGGTATTAAGGTGGCATTAATTGTTGCACACATTAAGGAAAGATTTCATATAATAGTATTGTGTAGGAAAGCATGAGTTGGAAAGCAAAAGATACTTGCGAGGTTATTTGGGGGTTCAAATCATTCATATAAGTTGCTAAGAGCTTGGTTGTATGCTGCAAGTCATTATAATCTAGGTTTTAGATATGAAATCAAAGATCATGAGGTTAGGAAGAATAACATATTTATTACGAGTGTCGAGCAATTTGAGCAGAAGTTTTGGGCGTTCAACCCCTACATCAAAGGATTTACACACTACGCTTTAGTATTACTAGTGTATGGAACTTTTTTACATGGAAAAAACAAGTGCGTGCATCTTACAGCACAATCCTTCGACGATGATGGAAGTATATTTATAGTAACTTATGCAATTGTCCAGAAGGAAAGCAAGAGTAAATGAGAATTCTTTATGCAATGCATCTGACACTATGCATATCTAAGAAGACACGATGTTTGTGTCATATCTGATTGGCATTTTTGAATTAAGTATGCCATAAATGACCCACCGTTGAGGGATTCAACACACTGATATTGCAATCGCCATATAGTTAGTAACTATAACCCCAAATTCATGAATACTTCTATGAAAAATTTCATAGAAAGATGCAAGTACGATATATACTATAATGTGCCATTAGTTTTGAGCTTTAATTATGATTATTACTTTAATATAAAAAATATTTTTTTGTTGTAGGTTGAGGAAATCAGGTGCGTAAGTATAATAAACATATGAAAAAAAAATTAAGGCTACATAATCGAAAACATATGAATGGTTGAAGAAAATTTCTAATCAAAAGTGGCCTTTATGCTATAATGGTCATCATTGTTATGGGCAAGTGACAACAAATATGGTTGAATCGATGAATGCACTATACCTAACAAATTGAGAAATGCTAATAACTACCCTAGTCAAAATACTTTTCTTTAAACAAGTGGATATTTTTTATCAATGACGCACTTAATATGCAAAAGATATTAGTGATGGTTGCAAGTTCACGCAATCTTGCATATTTGTATTGTAGAAGCAAATAAGAAAGGTGAATAGATATGAGTTAGAAGATTTGACAGCGAGCAAGGCATATTCTCAATTAGGATAGCCTGCAACAACTTAAGATGTAACGACCCTAATTTCATAAAAAAAATAATAATAAATAAATAAAGTATAAGGTTGATTAAGATGATGGAAGAATGAAAAATATATGATGTATATGTTGGGTATATGAGAAATATACTCAAATTATAAAAAAATTAATCAATTAGAAGACAAAAGTTAAATAGTAACAAGAGTAAAAATAGTAAAATGGAAATAAAAGTTAATATACATGATAAAAAAATAAATTAAAGTTAATATAATTTTTAGACAGTGGAAGATGACCGGAAAAATTTTGATGTTTATTAAATATTAAATTAAAATAATTATGAATTGAAGAGGAAAAATAAGATTTTTATTCTTAAATAAAAATTAATAAATTAATTCAAAAGGAAATTATTATTGAGTGGAAAAATGAAATTATAATTTTAAAAAAATTAAATAAATAACGAATTAAAATAATAAAATAATATATAACGTTAGAATTAAATGAAGATTAAAAAGTCAATACATATCATCTTCATCTTCCTCTTTTTATCAAGCTTGGAAGAAATTTCCATGGACAAGTAAGAAGGATTTTTCTTCATCCAAACCTCAAGATTTACAAA
The DNA here is from genome assembly GCA_947685225.1 of Garcia nutans. NCBI lineage: Eukaryota > Viridiplantae > Streptophyta > Magnoliopsida > Malpighiales > Euphorbiaceae > Garcia > Garcia nutans. Next base: position 33,111,388 of record CANTUV010000040.1, read on the forward strand.
GATTTTCAAGGATTGAAGTAGGTTTTGGTAGTTTCTTTACATACTAGTAAGCTTTCTTTCTTAATTTTAATGTTTTATTGAAAAATATAAATATGTATAAAAGGAGATTTTGATAGATGTTGAGATAATTTGTTAAATGGGTGTGAAAGGTGTTAATTTGATGAGGAGACAATGATTTTATATTTGATTGGTTGATTTGTTCAAGGTTGATAGAAGTTGGATGGGTTAGTATTGTATTTAGGGTTTTGTAGGAACATTGTTAAAGAATAGATGTTAATTGAATTAAATTGTTTAAAACATATTATAATATGATTTTAATGATGGAAATAAACTTAAAATGTAATTTGAATTGAGTTAGAATGGTTGTTTAAAATTAAAGAGAATTTACGGTTTCCATGAGACTTTTGTAAAAAAATGGTTTAAATTGAAATGAATTGTTTAAAATGTGTTGGAATATGGATTTAAAGATATATTTGAACTTAAATTATGTTTTGGAAATTGTTGGAATAGGTTGCTAGAATTAAAGAAGGTTAGGACAAAAATTTGACACTTAGAGAGAAATGTGATAAATTGATTTTTAGTAGTTAAAATATGTAGAAATTTGATTCTAATGTTTTATATACATTTACATTTTGATTAGGTATTGCATAGATATAAGTTCCCATAACCTAAAAGTGAAGGACATCTTGGAAAAGTGAAGGACAGAGTGTGATTTCAGCTTGGAATTTATCTTTGATTAAGGTAAGTACATATTTTCAATGAAATGTGTCTAATTGAATTTTTTGGCATGCTACATTGTTATGTGATTTGATGACTATGCCACTTTGATGTGAGATTTCACATAAAAAGCATATAGATGTATGTTTAAATACGAAATGCATAATGTGTGACTAAGTGAGCCACTTTAAGATGGCTAAGAGTGTTGAATGACAAGATTGCGAAAAGTTTGTAATTATGCCTAATATATGCATTATTCGGCCATATTGAGGATGTGGCAAGAAAATTGGTGAAATTGATGAAAATGTATGAAAATAATGTGAAAAGATAGAAAAGTGCAAAAATAATGGAAATTGGTATAATTGTTAAAGCATAAAAAAGTGTTAAATTGTTTATGTAATGTGCACAACCATTCGTAATATCAATTTTCAGAGTATTGTGTTTAGTGTTATAAGGCATGCTGATGATTGCCTTTGGGATAGACACTAGGCATCAATATTATATATTGCCTTCGGGCTAGACGCTGAGTGTCACAATTATTTGCCTTCGGGCCAGACACTAGGCATCACTATTATTTGCCTTTAGGCCAGGCAATAGATGTCAGAAACTAGTCCAAAGTAATATCTCTAGAATTTGAATATGATATAGGGTCATTTGGGCCTAATACATGTGAATGTGACATTTGATGGTTTCCAATAAACAAAATGCATAAGGTTTATCACGTATTTGCTTGTCACATTGTGACCTAAAAGTAAAGGCATTGTGACCTTAAAAGTAAATGCATGTTAAGATCGAGAGCCAAGCTAAACTAGAGTAAGCCTAAAGTTTTCAGGTTTTACTAGAAGTTTTGGATAGGCTTCCACAGGACCAGAGCCAGTTGCATACATGTATATATTTCTTTTGTGAAGCATTATATAATTATGTACAAAATGTTTGTATACATGTAAAGGTTGTAAATTGTAATGGTTTTTGGGCTAAGCATTGTAAATTTGGAAAATATTATATATTGATACATGGTTGTATAATTTAAGAGGTGACATAGAAATGGTTGTTTGAATTTATTTGGGATTGTAAAATCTTTTGTAAGTTGTATTTGTTTGAGAACATCTGAAATATAGAAAAACTCTAGCGAATTTTTTCTAAAGAGTTTCCTTTAAAAATTGTATTTTTAGTATTTAAATTACTTATGTATATATTTATTTATCTATTAAGGTATATTCTATGGATTTAAATATTACTCTTATAATTATGGAAATTTTGAAAAGTTTGAGACTATGACATTCTTATATTATGCATACTTATTTTACATATACTGGGTGTATGTATTATACGTATATGGGGTATAAAGATATTACATTTATTTTAGTATCAATGTCTCGATTTGAGGTTGTTGACTTAGGTGGATTCTTAACAGAGATAATGGGAATTTTAAATGTGACTTTAAATTGTTATATATGCATATGCATTGGCATTTAAACTAGTCCTTAATGTGGCAATACCTGTGAGTTTGTAACACCCCCACATCCAATGCACACACACTACAATCACAACAATGTAGCATAAGTGCACCAAACATAGGGATGCTACGGTTTTCTTCAACATTCAAAACATTTTAACTTGATACAATACCCTAATCATTATACATTATAGAAATTAAGTCATTGACTTAAAATATAAACATGTTAGATATATATATATACATTTAAATATTACACAGCGGAAGTTATAAATTAGGTACATTTTTACATTATAAACATTACTTTACAAAATATAAAAGAAGTATACATGATTGGCAAGTCTGCTCTGATCTTTAAGTCCTCAAAAATCAACTCTTCACTGTCTACTCTCACTCGGTCTTGATGAACTCTCGGGTTCAACTCTACCAACTCTATTACCTGCGCGATCAAACACTATCGCGCTAAGCCAACGGCTTAGTAAGATAAAACATGCTAATGTTTTACTTTAATGCAATACAATGCCAATTCTCAATCCATATTATACATGTAACATCATATATGCAAAACTAACAACATGCCTTTACATTTCATAACTCAACATAAATAGATATATCATATTTCAACATCTTATCATATACCTCATTAGTATTCATTTAATCATTCATAATCAACATTAAGCAAAGACAAGCATGGGCCCAAGACACACTAATATGCCATTCAATTTTCAGAGTTAATGTTTTGGTTCTATCATCACATTTATCAATATCATAAACCCAACTAGGCTTCAAGGATTAGGTTCAACCAAGCTTCAAGGGGAGCAAAGCATGCTAAGCTTCAACCCAACTTGGCTTCAAGAACCAACCCAACCTAGCTTCAAGGGTGGTAACATCTCAATTAGGCTTCAAGGATTCAATCCAACCTAACTTCAAGAGATTGTTACACTTATTAGGCATGCCACCAACAACCAACTCTGAAAATGGAATAACACATTAGCCACACAATTCATTTATTATTCAATTATCATTTCCATTCTCAATTCTCAACAACATTTAGGCAAACATGCCTTATTTCTTTCAATTGCATCACATCATAGCCAACCACAATGGCATTGTCTCATATCATGTCTTATTTGAATTATCATTGCATCTTTGATATACATTTCAATATTCATTACTCATGAAACACATTACCATTTACAATGCATAACATAACATTATTCAATCTCAACAATGCAATTAGGGTAAAGAACAATTGATATGATTCATAGCTTTAGAACCTTACACATGTAATTGATTATATCATTCATTGATTCAAGTGTATTTAAAATGTTTAGGGTTAGGTTTAGGGACCAACCTACCCTTTGAGAACCAAAGCAATGCAAAAAGAACAAGGAAGTAAAACCTTAACCTACACAATTGAGGGACACGGGCAGCCACTTGAGGGACACGGCCAAGCTTGTGGCCGTGTCACTCAACCCAATTGGACAGTAAGCAACACGGGCAAGGGACACGGCCAAGCTTGTGGCCGTGTCTCTCAACCAAACTTTGGCAGTAGCAAACACGGCTTGGGGACACGGCCGTGTCTCCCAAAAATCAATCCAACACCTTCAAAATTTCATGTCTTGGCCATGTTTCCCATAGCTTTTGGCCGTGTCACCCATAATCAAAACCCTAACCAAAGCCAACACTTTCCAAATTGCATTTAAACTCAATATACATCATACCACATGCTTCAAATGAACATAATCAATGTTCTAAACACATATTCATTACAATAATCACTTTAAAACACGTTAATATCACAATTAAACAAACACCATCTCAAAACCCTAATTAATCACCATCCTTTTTCATCTTTCAAAAACAACATCCATTTAAACATACAATCTTCACAATCAACCCAACACTAATTCCATCTTTTAACTTACAATCAATTTTAACACTAAAAAACATAACACAAACTCATCTCATCATCACACCAACAAAACCTAATTCCTTTCTCACACCACTTCAAAAGAATTGAAGAAATTAAAGAGAAGATCTTACCTTATATGAAGAAATTCCACAATTCTTTCACCAAAGCTCTCAATTCCTTCTTCAATTTGATCTTAGTATCAAGAACACTTCTCCTTCCCTTTGTCTTCTTCAATGGCCGGCACAAACATGAGAAGAAAAGAAAATTCAACAAAGTCAAATGACTTTTCTTCTTTAAATCTCCACCAAGAGATTTTATCCAAGCAATTACCAAAATGCCCTCCATCATATAACTAACTTTTTGTCTTATATAAGCCCATATATGCAATTACACACTCAACAATAAAATATCTTCTTCCACTAACCAACACCTTGACTCTTCTTTGACCCATTTATATGTTATATATATCAACATATACACAACATATACCATTCTCTCTAAACCCTAAATCCTTCCCAAAACACAAATACTTTTCTTTTCTCAATTCTTTATCTTGCAATTTAAAACAACCACAATAACAACAACATACAAAACTTCTAGGGCATAAATGAGGATATTACAGAGTTGTTACATATATAAGTTAAGACGACGTCTATACATGGTCCATAAATTTGGCGGTATTTGAAGTCTAAGAGATTACTCTAGTTCTAGAGGAACATTGTATTACATGACAATGTTAGTTTGCAAAGTAATACTTTAATATTTAATTATGGTTGTGTTATTAAGGGTATTTAGCAACCCTCAACATTTTGGGGTAGCAGAAGATTTGATAAATAAGAAAGTAAAATTTTTTAACTTGGTTTATACAATATTTGAATGATATCTAGAGTATTAATTAATTGATCTGTGATGGAATGTATTTTTAGAGCTAAATGGTTGTTTAAGGTATATAAGTTAGAAAGAGGAATGATGAACTATTTGTTAATTATGATTTAAGTGGATTAAATTTAAAGTCGATATTAATTATAGTGGAAGTTATTATATTATATTATTAAGTTGTACCTATTCAAGAATCTGAGAATGCAAGAGAAAAAAATACAATTGAAGGAAGATTGAAGTGGAAAATATGTATATATAATCATTATTTGGAGAATTGAAGTGCTTATGGGCAGGAATGTATACAAAGTTTGATAATTATTATATATATACACATGAGATAATGTTGAATGTTAGTTTAAATGAGTTATGTCTAGAGTTAGATTTAATATCGACTATAATATTAGATTTAATATCGACTATAATATTATATAGTTAAGATATGTATAAGCAAGGGATTAAAGGAAAGAGAAAGAAAAATGTCATTGAATGAAAATTGAAGGTAGGTGAAGATTGATATTTAATTTAATGGAATTTAATTTAAATGTATTGGACTATATATGGCTGATTCATTTGTGAAAATTTAAAATTTAATTTAATTAATATTTCGGTATGTTAAACATTATTCATTTAATTTAGATGGATGCAATTAATAACGATATGTTAAGTAAATTTTAAGAGTATTTTAAATCATTGGTGAAATGGTTTAAAGATTATTGTGTGACCAACTTAATTGGTGATAAGACTTATAAGTGGGGAAGAGTTGAGAAAAATATTGATATATGTAATTGGATATACAAATAATGGATGTATAGCTAGAGGAGAGATCAGTATTAATTATATGTGACTAGTATATTATTATCACAGTTTGAGGAAGAGGTAAATTTGATAATTAAGGTAGGGAAGATGATAAAATGATGAATAGTCAATGACTTAAAATAGTTTTAAGAAACTTTATGACAGAAAAGTCCATATATTGAGATTAATGGACATCAGGGTTTGAATTTGATAGTAATTTGGGAAAGTTAGATATTGACTATCTGATTCAATAAGTGAGTATAATATTGACCTTATTGATTTATCTAGTTAAGGATTGTATCTATATATAAATATATATACGTTTGGTTGCATATAAATTAATAGATCTACAACTTATTTATTATGCCTATATGGGAGTGTAAGAGAGAAATAAAAACAAAATTGAAGTGAGACTAATTAAATACACGTTAGTAGTGTAAAATTTATAAATTGTGTTGGCAAATAAGATGAAAATAAAGATGATTGAATTCACATGAGTGTGTATATAGAGAAAACATGGGTGTGATATGAATTGGTGGAATAATTTATTTAAGCTAGAAGAGATTTATTATACATGGGCAAGTCAATTAAATTGACATGACAGTGTCTATGAATTTTATATAGGAATGGCAGAAGAGGTTCAAATCGTTTGAGCATGTGATATTATCTAACCCCCTAGATGTGTTTGATAGATGGAACTTAATCTGGATTGTACAATACAGAGGATTTGTTGGTGTTCCTTAATATTTTATTTATAGAGTGATTGAAATGTAAATGGTGGTTTTGATTCAAAAGAATCATAAGTAAAGTCAAATATGGTACCGATTGTTAATATGTATTGTTAAAGTATGTACATTCTTAAGTTTGCAAGGAAAAAAATATAATAATTTTAATTAAATTTGAATGTAATTGTGATTTTGGAGTATAAGGAATTATTTCCTCGGTTGACAAGAATGAATTAGTAGTGAATTAGATGAGGGAAGGTTGTTATAAGATATTGGAGAAGGGTTACTCTATTGGTTACCAAAATTTAGGAAGATGAGAAATTTGAGAAAAAAAAATATTGTTAAATGGTATGGATAGATAATAAGTGTATGTGATTAGTGAATGTTGAAATATTATTAAGGGAAAAGATAGTTGTTATTAAATGAAATTGAAGTGGCAAAGACTAATTTGAGTAAAAACGATTAGTATTTAATTGAATGAAACTTAATGTAAGTATATTGATATAAGCTTGTTGGTTTGCTTATGAAAGTTTAAACTTGGAAATGATTGTAATTTTTAGATATTTATACATTATTTATTTGAAAGTAGGAGAAATTGGTAAAACTTATTGAATAAATTTTGGTATAATTTATAATTATTGGCAAAAAGATTCTAAGATTGGAATGAGATTAAATTATTAGAGAATAAATTATGAAAGTATATAATTATTAAATTATGGATTATTTTTCCTTAAAAAGTATATATAATAAATAAATAAGATATTTTGGGAGTCAAAGAAAGAAGATTGACAGAATGATATGTTATTAGTGACATAAAATAGTTTGGAAAAAGAGATAATGAAAATAAAGAAGAAAAGAACATAAACAAAATTTAATGATGGAACTAAATATTGAAAATTATATATTGTAGACCTCCGGTATACCTAATAGCAACATTATGAGGTGAATTTAGTTGTTTTGTAAATTATGTATGGAAGTATTTAGGAAGTTGATGGAAGATTAACTCATTGAATGGAGAAATTTGGATAAAAGCAAATATTTGATGAGATATTTGATACTTGTATTTGAATATATAGAGTGAGGAAATGTATTAAAGGAATAGACAAATAATACTAGTACATGATTGTAAATAAAGTTAAATATGCATATTATATATCTAATATGTACTTAATAGTACTAGCATTTGGTGACTTAATATAATTTGTTAAGTACATATAAATAGAAATATGGGTGAGTTAAATCATATTTATTGTAAATGATTAAAAAACTAAGAAGAAGAAGAAGAAGAGAAGAAGAAGGCAAGAGAAGAAAGAGAAAGAAGAAAATATTATTTGTAAAGAAGAAAACCTGGTACTATTGTGTTATCAAGAGTATTGAGGAAAATGATATTTTAAGAATTAAGTCAAGAGTATAAAGGGATTGGATAGTATGTTTAAAGAAAATAATAAAGTTTTGTGGAAAACGTAGCTTGAGATTTATTTTTAAGTTCTAAGGTTATGTAATTAACAAGGTTAAAATTGAGCATGTATTTAGTGGTAAACAAGGAATTTATGTAATTTAGTGGAATCACAGTATTTGAATATGAATAATGGTAAAGACTTTATACATGGAATTATTCTTATGTATTAATTAATATTTGAGAATCTTAGTGTTAAACAAACATATCGAATATTTCTGCTGATGTTATGAATTTTAAGGTTGTAGAGTAAGAAGAAATAATTATTAATCATTAAAAGTATAGAGAAGAATTTTGTCAAAATGTGATAAGATATGAAGAAAAATTTAGTAAAGTGTGATGAGACTATCTGCAAAGGGTTTATAATGTTGAGTTTTTAATCTAAGAGAAAGAATTCAAAATCTTATAAGTTAAATGAGAAGATCGATAAGGGGGAGAGTTGAAATTGCTGTTGGTGTTAATGGTATTTATTTATTGTAATAAGTAATTTCGAGGATGAAATAATTTACAGAAGAGTTGTAAAGGCCCTAATTTCATTAAAAATTAAATAAATATAGTAGAAGGTTGATTCAAATGATTGAAGAATGAAAAATATATAATGTTATATGAGAAATATACTCAAAGTATAAAAATTAATTAATTAGAAGACAAAAGTTAAATAGTTATAAGGTAAAATAGTAAATTGGAAATAAAAGTTAATATATATACATGATAATAAAATAATTTAAAATTAAAATAATCTTTAGATAGTGGAAGATGATGAAAAAAATTTTGATATTTATTAAATATCAAAATTTAATTAATTACGAGTGGAAAAGAAAAAAATAAGATTTTCTTTCTTAAATAAAAATTAATAAATTAATTCAAAAAAAATTATTATTGAGTAGAAGAAGGAATTAGAATTTAAAAAATAAATAAATAATGAATTAAAATAATAAAATAATATACATATGGCTAGAATTAAAGGAAGATTAAAAAGTCAATATTTATCATCTTCATCTTCTTTTTTCTATCAAGCTTGGATGGAATTTCTATGGACAAGTAAGAAGGATTTTTCTTCATCCAAACATCAAGAATTGCAAAGATTTTCAAGCATTGAAGTGGGTTTTGGTAGTTTCTTTACAAACTAGTAAGGTTTTTCTTTTTTCCTCAATTTTAAGTTTTTGTTGAAAAATATGAATATGTATAAAATGAGATTTTGATGGGTAATGAGATAATTTGTTAAATGGGTATGGAAGGTGTTAATTTGAGGAGATGACAATGATTTTGTATTTGATTGGTTGATTTGTTCAATGTTGATAGAAGTTGGATGGGTTAGTTATTGTATTTAGGGTTTTGGAGGAACATTGTTAAAGGATGGATGTTAATTGAATTAAATTATTTAAAACATATTATAATATGATTTTAATGATGGAAATAAACTTCAAATGCAATTTGAATTGAGTTAGAATGGTTGTCTAAAATTAAAGAAAGCTTAGAGTTTCCATGAGACTTTTATAAAGAATTGGTTTAAATTGAATTTAATTGTTTAAAATGTTTTGGAATATGGCTTTAAAGATATATTTGAACTTAAATTATGTTTTGAAAATGGTTAGAATAGGTTGCTAGAATTAAAGAAGGTTGGGGAAAAAATTTTGAAAGTTAGAAGGAAATGTGATAAATTGATTTTTAGTAGTTAAAATATGTAGAATTGTGATTTTAATGTATTATATACATTCACATTTTGATTATGTATTGAATAGATATTAGTTCCCATAACCAAGAAGTGAAGGACATCTTGGGAAAGTGAAGGGTAGAGTGTGATTTTAGCTTGGAATTTATCTTGGATTAAGGTAAGTACTTACTTTGAATGAAATGTGTCTAATTGCATTTGTTGGCATGCTACATTGTTATGTGATTTGATGACTATGCTACTTTGATGTGAGATTTCATATAAAAAGTGCACAGATATATGTTTAAGCTATGAAATGCATAATGTGTGATTAAGTGAGCCACTTTAAGATGGCTAAGAGTGTTGAATGACAAGATTGTGAAAAGTCTATAATTATGCCTAATGTATGCATTATTCAGCCACATTGAGTATGTGACAAGAAAATTGGTAAAATTGATAAAAATGTATGGAAATAATGATAAAACATAGAAAAGTGAACAAATAATGGAAAATCGCATAATTGCCAAAGCATAAAAAAAAGTGTGAAATTGTTTATGTAATGTGTACAACCTTATGTAATATCAATTTTCAAAGTATTGTGTTTGGTGTTAAACGACATGCCGATATTGTCTTTGGGCTAAACGCTAGGCATTACTATTATATATTTCCATCAGGCCATACACTAGGTGTCAAAATTTAGTTCAAAGCAATATCTCTATAATTTGAATATTATATATAGTCATTTGGGCCCAATGCATGTGAATATAACATATGATGGTTTTCAATAAATAAAATGCATAAGTTTTATCACGTATGTACTTTTCACATTATGACCTTAAAAGTAAAGGCATTTTGCATTGCTCTTTTAATTTTCCTTTTATATCAATGTATGTACAGCTAGGTAGAAAGCTTAGCGTGATTTGTTAATCATGCAAGTGACAAGGTTGAGACCGAGAGCTTTGCTAAACCAGAGTAGATCTAAGGTTTTTCGGGTTTTACTAGAAGTTTTGGATAGGCTACCACAGGACCATAACTAGCTGCAAACATGTAAATGTTTCTTTTGTGAAGCATTATATAATTATGTACAAAATATTTATATACATGTAAAGGTTGTAAATTGTAATGGTTTTTGGGCTAACCATTGTTAATTCTAAAAATATTATATATCGATATATGATTGTATAATTTAAGAGGTGATAGAGAAATGGTTGTTTGGATTTATTTGGGAGTGCAAAATCTTTTGCAGGTTGTGTTGTTTGAATTTTGGAAACGTTTAAAATATAGATAAAAATCTGGCGAATTTTTTCCAGATATTTTCCTTTAAAATTTGTATTTTTAGTATTTAAATTACTTATGTTTATATTTATTTATCTATTAAGGTATATTCTAGGGATTTAAAATTATTCTTATAATTATGGAAAGTTTGAAAATTTTGAGACTTTGACATTCTTATATTATGTATCCGTATTTTACATAAAATTGGTGTATGTATTATACATATATGGGGTATAAGGGTATTACAAAAGAAGAAAAGGAAGCATTGATCATACTGTTTGTCTATATAAGAAGTCTTGTGCTTGCGATAAGTTTCAGAATAGTAAAATTTTGTGCTCCCATGCCATAGTCGATTGTCTTAAACATGTTTGGATTACACAGCTTACATTACACCAATTTATATCGATGAGACATTTAAATGTTGGACAACAAAATTTCACTCACTTTTATATCGCGGTTATTGGCCAACTCTAAGAGAGGATCAATTGATGTCTAATCCAAATTGGATGCAAAAGAAGGGCAGACCAAAGACATCTTGAATATGTAATGAGATAAACTAAAAAAATGCATATGAGAAAAATATTTGTTGTAGGATATGTGGTTAAATAGGGCATAAAACTATCTATTTTTCAACATAAATTGTATTAAAGGTTCATTGTACATGGAAATGTTTTGTATGCATATTTTAATTTGGAATATTATAAATATTTGCATAGGTAAATGGATTTTATACCAATGCATATTGTTCAGGAATAAGGCCGCATCAGAAGTGTGTTAGATGTCCAACATGTTTGATAGTTATGAAGATCCTAGTGGCAATATTTGGTATGGTTGAAAACTACCTTTTAGAATGACTCCAATATATTCTTGCCTTGACCGAGGTCATGCCAATCATATTTTCATTGGTAAGCATACAAAAAATATTTATGAAATAACTAACAATGCATTTGTCAGCACTAAGCCAGATTGGAAAAGATTATGGGAAGTAAGATGTGAAATAAAAGCTTATTGTAGATATCATGATCTACCAATTCCAAAGGCTCATTCTGCTAATTTACCATGGTATTAAGATGAAGACGTGTAGAGAGTGAAAAAATGGATACTTTTAGATATTAACATAATGCGTCATCGACTAGACAAAAGAATGACTTGAACACACAATGTTTTGCTATGGAGTCATTTATAGGAATTAGTGAAACATATGAGGATGACATATCTGATTACAATGACATAGACAATAATAATTTTGTAAAATATTTGCCATTTTATTTTCCCAAACGTTGTTAAATAAATTTTAAAGTTACACATATTTATTTATATCATATTGTTATCAAAACAAGTTAGTACATTTTACATTTTTTATGTAATTTGCATTATTTGATTACATAGGTTACATGGCAAGAATTTACACTCCTAGGATATTTTTTGAGTTACTAGACATCATTAGACATTTGATGATGATTTTGTGTATCCTTTAGACCCCAATATGCATGATGTCGATATTGTTTACAATCAACTTAGGAATGAGTGGTCCTTTTGACTACAACAGTTGTGAGTTTCTTGTGAAGAAACATGCGAAGTTCATATATGGGTTTCGAAGGCATATGCAATTAATATGACATGATCAAATATGAATGAGTTATAAACAACATTATATCGGATTCATGAAGAGAACAATCGCATCAAAATCTGACTAAACCAATAGTTTTTCCTTTTATGTGCGACAAAGTCTCATGCTAAGGGTAATAAACATTAAGCTATAATCTTCAAAAATATTGCCAATTGTCATGAATATTTGTCACGCCTTGACCTAAGTGACAAGGAAGAAATGTGATTATAGTTTATACATATATTATAATACAAATAAATTCACTTGCAATAAAATTATATTTTATTGATGAACTATATTAAACCGGATGTTACAATTGAAGTTCACAATAACATTCATGCAAAATAATCAATCATTTAACCCAAATAAAATTGTTAAGTACATATTTAATTTTAAGTTCCACATCCGCAAGACGGCGCTTTAGTTGGGCATCCCTAAATTGTAATATCCTTATATCCTAAATACGTATAATATATATACCTTGTATACATAAAATACATACCTAAGATACAAAGTTACAACAAGAAATACATATAACAATCCTCACTTTAGCATTAAAAATAATTTATAATTTATAAAAGAAAATTCTCTAAAAAATATTTCATTAGAGTTGTCTGTAATTTCAATAAATCCCACAACCAACAAAAACACAACATGCATTGTAAATACACTTCCAAACAAAATTTCTCAAATTCCATCATCTCTCCATTCAATAGTTAAATATGTAAACACTCCTAAAAAACTTATAAAATATTAAACATTTCCCAAAATCATACTACTTTTCATAATTCATTTCTTTATGCAAAATTAATCATTCAATAAATAAATATAATATACATTATATACCTACTCAAAACCATAAAAAACCTCCCTTGTTTTAAACACATTTACAAATGATTAATAAATTATACAAATCAAATCTTCTCAAACAATCTTATACATGATATGCAGCACCAATGTTCACGTGGCACGCATAACCTCTAAACCTTAATCACAGTCTGAACTTCTCTTATTTGCTCTTCCAGTATCTGCAGAATACACACTACTGCACTAAGCATAAAGCTTAGTGGTACACTATTTAAAGCAATATACATTCATATCTGATTATTCTTTCTCATAACAAAATTGGACAATATTAATACAAAGCCTTTGATTCCTCATAATTCCTTTACACACACATACACATTGGGCCCAATAATCCCTACACAATTATCAAGTTCAGTTATTACAATAATAGTTTTTCGACCCAATTTTGCTCGGGTCTATTTTAATCTTAATCTCATGACCTAGCTCTACTCGGGTCAAGGCCTAGCTTTGCTCAGGTATATCAGTACATGCATAATCAATCTCAGTAGTATTGGACTAGTAATTGTAGAGGGTAACAAACACACATTAACATTATATCTTGTCACATTCTCATCACATTATCACATTTCCTCTTTCCTTCATCATTTCCAAATTTTCCTTCTCATTTCTTGTGATATTGTTCATTTCTCATCTTTTCCATTCATTTTAAGCATATTTCACATTTAATATAATGAATACACAACCATTGCAATAGTTATTCTGCAATGGCTCAACATATCATATTGTATGCTTTTCACACACTTTTACTTAAAACCATGCACTTGTCATATGAAAACTTAAAACCATGCACTTGTCATATGAAAACCAATAACAATGTGACATAACACATTCACAAAGTCACAATGTGTTATGTCAACAACAATATTATTAACACTAAATTTATTAAATTGTGTACTAACCTCAATTATACCAAGTTCCAAGCCTTAATCCCTCTGTAACATCCGTGATTTTGGAGAAATTAAATAATTATTTGGAGAGATAAATTGTATATACTCAATATATATATATCTAGAGTATATATAACATATACATATGGTATATTAATTGTATATGTTGGATTAATATATTACATACTTAATATTTAATACACACATAAGGTACATTTGATGTATATATAAGATACACATTACTTGTGCATATGTGTAATATCCTAAATTTTTGAAAAGTTCTAATTTTTGGAAATTTGATAAAATAAATTATAATTTAAATGGAAAAATTAAATTAATGGTTTTAAATGAAAAATGAAGGGGTTTTAAATGAAAAAGTGGATAATATATGTGATATATATGTAAAATATATATAACATATAAAAGTCAACACTTTTTAAAAGAAAAGTCAAAGTAAAAGGGTATTTTGGTAATTAAATCTTAAAAATTTAAAATTTATAAAATAATTCAAAAATAAATTATTTTTGAATGGAAGAGGGATTTTAGGACTTTTAATTTATTAAATAAATAATTAAATAATTAATTATTAAATTATTTTAATATATAAATATATGGTTTAAAATTAAAGGGTGAAAGGAAAGAGAAATAAAAAAAAATAAAGTCTTCTTCTTCTTCTTCTTCTTTCCTTCAAGGCCGAATTTCATGGCTTCATGAGAGGGATTTGCTTCTTCCATACTCCAAATATTGAAGAGATTTTAAGGATTCAAGTGGAGTTTTAGAAGTTTCTTCATCAATTGGCAAGCTTTCTTACTAAATTTTCAAATTCTATGGAAAAGTGTGTTATGTAAATTTTGGAATTATATATTAGCATGATTTAATTGCTTAATTGGATATGAATGAAGTTGTTTTGATTGGTTATTAATGATTTTAAGGTTGGATTAAAGAAATGGTTGAGTTTGGGTAAGATTGGTGAAGAGAGAGAATTTAGGGTTATGTAATTTTTGGGGTTTTGAAATTATGGTTTTTAATTGTGTAAATTGATTCCAAATGAGTTGTTTTGATACATAAACAACTATTTTAAAGTCAAATATTGGATTTGGTTGTGTTTGGTTGGAGTTTGAGAATGGAAGTGGAGATTTAGGATTTTGGAAAAGTGATTTTCCAAAGTGGTTGAATTGTGTGATTTTATTTATTTAAGCATGTTGTTTAGTATTAAAAGTGATGAATATAAGCTTGAAATGAGTAATGGATTGTGTTGGAATGAAAAATCTTCAATGGGGGAAGGTTATGCCATTTTTGAGATTTTGTATATAAGAGTGTATTGTTATAATGTAAATGATTTAAATGTATTAAAATATGTTTTTAATGATATTAATAAACTTAAAATACTAATTTAAATGGCTTGATATGGTTTTTCAAAGTTAAAGTGAGGTAAAGCTTAATTTTGGGATTTGGTTTAGAGTGATGTTTAAATATGGTTTGATGTTGAGAATACCTTAGAATGTGATATTAAATGATTATGTATGATCACATTTGGTATAGGCATTGAGGGAGGTTGATTTGCTTCATCCAAGTGGTGAAGGGCAAGTTGGAAGGATAGGATTGGAGTTTGTATTAAGCTTGCTTTGGGTTGCTAGTAGAGGTATGTACAAACTTTGAGTATAATGTTTATATTTGCATGACATTTGGACTTAACACATTTTGGTTGAAAAATATGTTAAGCTACTTGGTTCATTGATTGAGTATGAATAATGTGCTATGACATTTGTAATGTCATATATGTGTTAAATGCATTGTGAAAAGCCATTGATAATGGCTAAATTGTATAAACTGTGAAATATGCATATTATGTGAAAATACCCAAAGTAATTGGGTAATGTGCTGTGAATGCAAATATGAGATATGTGGAATAATGAAATGAATTGATATTGATATTGAAAAAATTGAAAAAAAAAAGAGAAAAGTGAGAAAGATGTGAAAAATGTGAAAAATGAGAAAAATGAAAAAAAAAATGTGAAAAATAAGGCAATGAGCCTAGTTTGATTATGAGAAATAAAATGAGAAATGAATTGTGAAAGTATTTAATAATGAGATAAATGATTTAATTGTGTGCCTAGTATGTTATTCAATTTTCAGAGTTCTTGGTTTGGCGGCATGCCTATGAATTGCTGGGCAGGTGAAAAGACCGGGTCGTAAGCCGAGCCCAGCTGATAAATGATAAATATGATGTTTTTGAGGTGAAAAGACTGGGTCGTAAGCCTCAAAAACTGTAGCAGTCTAACCGGGTTGAGGACCAAGATACTGGAGCCTAAGGGTCTAGCTGGGTTGAGGTTCAAGAGACTGGGGCTGTTACATTATCCATGAATATATATATTGCCTACGGGCTAGACACATAGTGTCATTATGGACCAAAGCAGTAACTCTGAAATTTGAATAGCATATTAGATCCTTTTTGGGCCCATGCTTCTCTTTGCTTTAATGTGAATTATGAATTGTGATACAATTGAGCAATATAATGTTATGAGTTATGAGTATGAAATATTTGAAAAATATAAGAAAGTGAAATGATGTGACCTCTATATGCATTGTGCATTGGCATTACTTTACATTTTTATTATTATCAAAGTTTGTACCACTAAGCTTCGGCTTAGCGTGATTGTAATTCGTCACGCAGGTGTCATGGACATTTTAGTAGAGCCGGAGAGTTTTACTAGACTTGGTCGGGTCTAGGTTTGTATTTATTGAGCTTGAAGAGTTATTTTGGGTACATCAAGATCAGAGCTAGTTGCCAGCATGTATATTTTTTATATTATGTATGTTATGATATGTTTTTGAAGCATATATTGTAAATTGTAAAGAATGATTTGAATAATTTTGTTTAAGATGGGATTTTATATGTAATGTTGATACACATATATATATACACCTATATATAAGTATTTTAAGAAAATATGGAGAAATTGAGAAGTATTGGTGAATTGATTTTATTTGGAGTGTTTGTTTTATGCAGGTTGTGTTTTGTTGAATTTTTGAAATGTTCAAATTACAAACAAAACTCTGGGAAATTTTTCCCAGAGATTTTCATATAAAATATTTATTTTGGATTTCTATAACAAGCAAATAATATTTATATACTATTTATTTTATATATTAGTATTTGAAATCTTAAAACAGAAATGTGAAAATTTTTATTAAATTGGTCTATGACATTTTTATACCGTATATGCGTATTTTACATATGCTGAAAATATGTATTGTACGTATATAGGGTATAAGGGTGTTACACCTTCTCTAACTTTAACTTCACCATTTTCCCTTCTTTACTTCAACTAAGCACCATTTGCCCTTCTTTACTTCAATTAAGCAAGTCTACTCTTCTCATTTCTAAACCATATTATAGATATTAAAATAGCATTAGTATCTCATTCTAAGCCGTTTTAAATCAATTAACAATATTTACAATCATTCTTTCTAAAAAATCCACCAAAACCCTAATTCACCCTTACTACCTCTTTCAAAATACTATCCAACCTATCCATTCCCATCATTCAACCATAAATTCATTACATATGCACCAATATAACATCAAAACAATTCATTTTAACAATTACAAATATCATCATCAAAAACCATATCCATAAAACCTAACTTGCCAAAACTTATTCATATCAAATTTCTAACTATAAAATCATAATATTTATACTAAAACAACATTAATTCATCTCATTATAACAATTAAAACCAGCCATATTTGAAAACCTTAATTTACACATATCCATCCTATAGCTTTAAATTTATCATCTATGTTCATCTCAATAAATCAATAATCAAATCATCATATACACATACTAATCACTTCCTAGCTATCATCTTTCTCCATTAACAATCATTTCTCTCTCTCCCTATTTCAAACATAGTCTTAAAATTACATAAAACAAACTTAAGAAGAGAAATACTTACTTGAATCCTTGTTTTTCTTTAAAATCTCTTTAAATCCCTTGGAATCCTCATAAAATTTGATGTATAAAAGAAAAGAAAACTAAAACTCTCCTTCCTCTCTAATGGAACACGTCCAAGACAATAAGAAGAAAAAAAGAAACATCTTTATTTCCCTTCTTCCTAGCCACATATAAATATAAATGTTTATTTATTAGTTAATTAGAATATTAATAAATATTTAGATATTTATCTCTTCCTTTGACTTTTCTTTTCCTTTCATAATAATAATAATAATAATAATAATAATAATAATTATTATTATTATTATTATTATTATTATTATTATTATTATTATTATTAACATCATCTTTCCCAATAATAATTTATACTTTTGCATATATATTATGCATATTTTATGTATATGTATATGTCATGCATATCTTTTATATGTTATGTAAATTTTTAGGTATTACAATTCTCTCCCCCTTAAATAATTTCATCCTCAAAATTATCAACTAGCAAGCAAATCTACCCAAAAATAAATATCAACCTCAGCTCCTTATAAAATCTATCTCACATGATCCATTACAAACCACAATTATCATCATCATTAACCACATAATCTCAACTCTTTCCCTTATGAATCTCCTTAATTATCTTTTGAATTTTCAAATCCTCCTTCTGTACTTCTTTTATATGACCCAAACAATACTAAACTCACTTACAATTAAATCAATAATAACACAATATATTCCAATTTGGTCTTCACCATGTTTTATTTATAAACAATAACTCTTTTTTTCTCTAATCATTTGCAATCAACATGATTCAACTCATTCCACATTTGCATAGATAAATAATCAATTATCTTAAGTCACTAAATGTTGCTACTATTTAATAGACAATCTATATATTTAAAATTATTTACAATCATTTGCTAATATAATTTATTTGATTCTTCTATTTTTTTTCCTTTCCTAGATTTTTCTTCACTCTCTAAATACATATGCCCGCTTTAAATGTTCAAACACATTTATCATATATCTCATCAAATCATTACATTTGTCTAGATTTTTTCATCCCATGAATTAATCTTCTTTCAATTTCATTGGTAAATCTTATTAATCTCATAATTCACATTTTCCCCATAATAATCAAATACTATGTAAAAATTTCAATTTCTCTTAATTAATACTTTCTAAATATATAAATGTTACCAATTATAAACTTCGTTTCACAAATATATATATATCCTATATATATGATATGTATTTCTCATATATTTACATACCTATAATTTATACCAATTCCACTAAAACTCTTCATTTTTTTATTATATCCCTTTAAACAATAAACTCAATTTTAAAGCATATTTCCTTATAATTCCAATAACATTATAAATTATTTTAAACTTAATCCTCAATAGATTTTTTTTCTTACATTTACGCACTTCTTTTCTTTTAAACATTGATTCTCCCCATTTCAAGTTTCATTCACTTACTATCATTCCTTTCTTCCTCACAAACTCATGAGCATACATACTTTGACAATATAATTTAGCAACTTCTAACACAATTGACACTGCATATAATTTCTTTAAAACAAAATCATCACCTACATTTCAAATAAACATTTTTCCCTCATAATCAAATAAATCTACAATTCAATAATTCCAAGTTACTTTTAGTCATGTTTATCAAGAATAGGGTTTTTCCTTCCCTGTTTATCAAACTTTCCATAATCCATATTAAATTTCACATTATTATCCATGTTAAGCATAACCCTTAACACTATTCTCCTCTAATCTATATGTCATAGATGTGATCTTAATTTATTTTCATCAAAACAAACAAACATTGACACATTTGAGACCAACACAGGTATTAATACATATGCAAGTATTAAAACTTAATTCACAATTTTCAAATTTTTCCTCCCTCTCTTTTTAAAACTCACTTAGTCTGAGAATCTCAAACTTAAGCTCTGATACCAAAATAAATGCAACACCATTATACCCTAAATACGTATAATATAAATATCTTGTATACATAACGTACATATATATAATATAAAGGTGCTATAAGAAATACATAAAACAATCCTCACTTTAGAATTAAAAATAATTTATAGCCTATAAAAGAAAATTCTTTGGTAAAAATATTGCCAGAGTTTTGCCTATAATTTCAATAAATCCCACAACCAACAAAAACACAACCTGCACTATAAATACACTTCCAAACAAAATTTTTCAAATTCCATAATCTCTCTATTAAATATTCAGATAGTTAACCACTCTTACAAAACCTATTAAATATTAAACATTTTCTAAAACCATAATACTTCTCAATTTCCATTTCTTTATACAAAATTAATCATTCAATAGATTAATATAATATACATTATGTACCTACTCAAAACTATACAAAGCCTCCCTTATTTCAAATACATTTACAAATAATTAATATATTATACAAATCAAATTTTCTCAAATAATCTTATATATGATATGCAGCCCTAATGGTCATGTGGCATGCATAACCTCCAAACATTAATCACAGTCTAAACTTCTCTGATTTGCTCTTCTAGTATATACGTGAAACACACTACCGCGCTAAGCATAAAACTTAATGGCACACTGTAATATCCCAAAATTTTGAAAATATTAATTTTTGAAAATTAAATAAATGATTTAAATATATATATATATATATAATTAATTAAGTGAAAAGAAAAGAGAAAGGGAAGTGTGTATATGATGTATATATGAAGATATACATATTATATATAAGTCAACATTTTAACGTGGTCAAATGATATTTTAATTATTAAAATAGTAATTAATATTATGGATAGTGGAAGTTGATATTTGAGATTAATTATATAATAATAATATATATACTTGGTGGATAATTAAAGAAGAAATTTGTGTGGTTTATGAGAGTGTTAGTTGGTAGTGGAGTTGGTGATCACTCTTTTCATCTTCTTCTTCCTCCATTGAAGGCCGACCACCACCATCAATGGGAAGAGAAAGTTGCTTCTTGCTAACTCAAGTAATTGAGGGATTTCAAGTGTTCAAATTGGAGTTTTAAGGATTTTCTTCATATTTTGAAAGTTTCCAACTTGTTTCCTTGAATTTCCATGAAAGTTTGTATGTGTGAATTGGATGTTTGATGTAGTAGAATTTAATGGTTGATTTTGGTATGTTTGAAGTTCTTTTGTCTAGTTAACTATGAATTTGGGGTTGGATTGAAGAAAAGGGTTAAGTTTGGTGAAGAGAATAAGAGTTGTGGGTTGTGTAACTTTTGAGTTGTGAAGTCATGGTTGTGATTGTGTTTTTTTTTGCTTTTAATTGAGTTGTTTTGATGTTTACACAAGTATCATATGGTATAATGATGGATTTGGTTAAGTTTGTATGGAGTTGAAAAGGGTAAAGAAAGATAGTTGGATGTGGCAATTATGTGTGGATATCAAGATTTTTGGCCTGACAAGTCCGGTGACACAGCGTTGTCTTTGGGCGTGTAGATGGTTCTATTTTTAGTGTTGGTGACATGAGCAGTGACATGCCCATGTCACTAAGCATGTCATAGCTACTATGTTGTTGTAGTATTTACACGTGCAGTGACACGCCCATGTCACTGAACTTATCATAGCTATTGTGTTGTTGGAGAATTGACACGTGCAGTGACACGCCCATGTCACTAAGCATGTCAAAGCTTCTGTGTTGTGGGTTTAGGGCACGGTCATTGACACGCCCGTGTTGTTGAGCGTTTCATGTGTAGAGTTTGCCCTAGATAGTTCTTTTCCTTATTTTTCTTTATGTATCACTTAGTGATTATTTATAATCACATTTGGTTTAGGCTTTAAAGAGACTTGAGTTATCCAATCCAAGTGTTGGGGGATATCTTGGAAGAGGAGGTTGAAAGTGGTGTTTGTTGCTTTTAGAGGTAAGTAGAAACTTTAAATAATTGCTTATATTTACATGACATTGGGACTTAACACATTTGGTTGGAAAATGTGTTAAGTTACTTACTAAATTGTTGGTGCATGAGTTATATGCTATGATTTGCATAATATGAATTATGTTAAAGTACCCAAGGTAATTGGGTAATGTGTTGTAAATGAAAAGAAATTTGGTATAATGTGATGAGATATGTGAAAACATAATGTAATGAATTGATATTGATATAAATGAGAAAAGTGAGAAAAGTGAGAAAAAGATGAGAAAATAAGGCAATGTGCCTAGCTTGATTTCGTAACAATGAGAAAGAGATTGATAATGAGAAATATGAATAAATTATGTGCCTAGTATGTTATTCAATTTTCAGAGTTCTGTGTTTGGCAGCATGCCTATGATTTGCCTACGGGCTAGACATTGGGCGTTCTGTAAAAATATTTTTGAGGTGAAATGACCAGGTCGTAAGCCTCAAAAATAAATCCTTGAAGCTAGGCTGAGTGAAATAACCGGGTTGTAAGTTCAGACCTAGTTAGATTATTACATTGATATATTGCTTACGGGGCTAGACACATGGTGTTATTATAGACCAAAATAATAACTCTGGAATTTGAATAGCATATTAGATCCTTTTGGGCCCATGTTTGTGTTTGTTTTATGAGAATTGTGAAATATTTGAAAAGTATGAGGAAACGGAATGATGTGTCATCCATATGCATTGTGCATTGGCATTGCTTTTGATTTTTATTATTATCAAAGTTTGTACCACTAAGCTTTTGGCTTAGCACGATTGTAATTCATTGCACAGGTGACATGGTAGATCCGGTTGAGCCGGAGAGTTCATCTAGACCGAGTCGAGGGCTTGAGACCTTTTGTGCAGAGTTGATTGTTGGACATCAAGATCAGAGACAAACTGCCAGCATGTATATATTTTATAATTTTTGTACATATTGTTTTTAATGTATATAAATATGTATATTCCGTAAACTATCAAAAATGTGTTGGATAAACCTTTGGTAATGAAGTATACATATGTGTTTTAGCAAATAATATTTCATCTATTATTTATATGATATCGGTCGAATGTTTTAAGTTTATACAGATTTATAAGTGAAGATTTGTTTTGTTAAAATGGGCTGTAACATTCTTGTATCCTGTATTCATATATTACATATATTGGGAGTATGTAGTATACGTATATTGGGTATAAGGGTGTTGCACACACAATTCAAAGCAAAATTCATATCTAAATATTCTTTCTCATAATAAAATTGTACAATAAAAAAAATACAATGCCTTTGTTTCCTTATAATCCATTTACATACAAATTACACATCCACACACACATATACATTGGGCCTAATAATCCCTATACAGTTATCAAGTCCAGTTATTACAATAATAGTTTTTTGACCCAGCTCTGCTTAGATCCATTCTAATCTCAACCTCATAACCTAGTTTTGCTCAGGTTAAGATCTAGCTCTGCTCAAGTATATCAGTGCAAGCATAATTATTCTCAGTAGTACTGGACCAGCAATTGTATAGGGTTACAAACACACATTAACATTATATCTTGTCACATTCTCATCACATTATCACATTTCCTCTTTCTTTCATCATTTCCATATTTTCCTTCTAATTTCTTGTCACATTGTTCATTTCTCATCTTTTCTATTCATTTTTAACATATTTCACATTTAATACATTAAATACACAACCATTGCAATAGCTATTCTACAATGGTTTAACATATCATACTTCATACTTTTCACACACTTTTACTTAAAACCATGCACTTATCATATGAAAACCAATAACAATGTGACATAACACATTCACAAAGTTATAATGTGTTATGTAAATAACAATATTATTAACACTACATTTATTAAATTGTGTATTAACCTTAATTATACCATGATCCAAGCCTTAATCACCCTCCAACTTTAACTTCACCATTTGCCCTTCTTTACTTCAACTATCAAGTCTACTCTTCTCATTTCTAAACCATATTATAAATATTAAAATAGCATTAGTATCTCATTCTAATCCATTTTAAATCAATTAACAATATTCACAACCATTCTTTCTCAAAAATCCACTAAAACCCTAATTCACTTTCAAACTACCATCCAACCTATCCATTCCCATCATCCAACCATAAATTCATTACATACACACCAATATAACATCAAAATAATCATTTTATTAATTATAAATATCATCATCAAAAATCATAATTTTACATAATCTACCCATAAACCCTAACTCGCCAAAACTTATTCATATCAAATTTCCAACTATAAAATCATAATATTTATATTAAAGCAACATTAATTCATCTCATTACAATAATTAAAACCACACATATTTGAAAACCCTAATTTACACATATCCATCTCATAACCCTAAATTCATCATCTATGTTCATCTCAACAAATCAATAATCAAATCATCATATACACATCCTCATCACTTCCTAGATGTCATTTTTCTCAATTAACAATCATTTTCTCTCTCTCCCTATTTCAAACATAATCTTAAAATTACATAAAACAAACTTAAGAAGATAAATACTTACTTGAATCCTTGTTTTTCTTCAAAATCTCTTTAAATCCCATGGAATCCTCGTAAAATTTGATGTATAAAAGCAAACAAAACCAAAAGTCTCCTTCCTCTCCAATGGTAGGAGTCCAAGACAATAAGAAGAAGAAAAGAAACATTTTCATTTCCCTTCTTCCTAGCCACATATAAATATAATTATTTTTTATTAATTAATTAGAATATTAGTAAATATTTAGATATTTATCTCTTCCTTTGACTTTTCTTTTCTTTTCCTTTTATTATTATTATTATTATTATTATTATTATTATTATTATTATTATTATTATTATTATTATTATTATTAACATCATCTTTCCCAATAATAATTTATACTTTGCATATATGTTATGCATATTTTATGTATATGTATATGTTATGTATATCTTTTATATGTTATGCATATTTTTACTTGCATGTATATATCATGTATATGTAATACATATTTCATGTATACACCAAGTATACAATATGTATATATCTTGTATATATTATGTATATATCTTATATTTCTCTCTGTTAACTTACTAATTACCCTCCAAATTAATTATTTAATAATATTTAAAATTTTTGGGTGTTACATAAATGCAGTTCCTTCTAAATTTGTTAAGCATCCTTAGAATCATGCACTTCTTTAGGTGTAGATTGCGAAACATGAGGCATACCTCTAGTATATCCACTCTAGACCATGCCAGTAAAAGTTTTGTGCTGAGTGAACATAGGGCTTGATGGCATCAATGAATGTTTCAAAAACATCAGCACCATTAACTCTAAAGATGTTGATATTTACTGACCATAATAAAAAAAAACATGATGGGAAAGATGTAGATGGAAACTGAGACCTCATATGATTTGGTGCTACTGGCCATTGTAAAATGCTAATGATTATTCTTGTGTGTATTATGGAAAAAACTTTGTAATAGGTATAGATTATGATGATGCACTTGCTGGGGCTGAACTCAACTGCAAAAATTCGATAGGTGTTGAAGTGCCATCATTTGTATCATGATGTTCAGATGGAGCTTCACTAGATGGCCCATCGTGTTCTGAACTATGGCGGCTTGGTGATGGAATGAAATAGGTGATCATATCACATGAGAGCTATCTATAGAATGTGGAGGTACATTCACTCTCATACATCGACTGGCTATGGTTCTTTGCCGATGACGATGCATGAAATTTTCAACCTCAAAATTCTCAACATCTTCAGGTACATGATACAGTGATTGTGCTGCGCTGGATAAGGTGCTTGATTTACGATTAGCCAATGCTCCTGATCTATTTCTCCCATCATTGATCAAGTAATATGATTTACATTTGTAGGTACATTATCCTCCAATGTAATTTGTTCAATTTCATCAGCCTGCAAAGTTTTTAGAAAAATAAATTTAGTAAAAATTTTATGATGCCTTAAGAAAAACTATGAAAATAATAAGATGCCAATAGATTGATAAAATATACAACTGCTCTAATAGCACCACCGGAGTAGGAAATCCAATGTCAAGTTATGTGTCTATACCATTCCAAATACTCAGAATAGTAATGAACTGTACCATCTAATGGTTCGCCATTGACAATATAGGCATTCTTATTATTCATATGCCAATCCATCTTTGATGGTATGTAGGCTATATTTTATCCATACACAATGATGTCATATGAAATATATCAATCGGCATTGGTGCACAAGGGATAGGTTGTTAAAGTCCAAACAAGCGCAACACTCTATTTGTTTGGTGCCACTCCATAATATGAATGCATATAAGTGGATCAATAACTTTCCATATATGTTGTCCATGTAGACAATATTCAAGAATCATTTAGAGAATTCTAGCCTTAGATGGATCCCATACAATATATAGAACTAAAAAAATAAAAGTATATAATGAATGTATGTGAATATTGCATTACGATAAAATCTATTAAAATTACACATACTTGAACATTATTCAATCTATCAAAGTTGTGTCGAATATCATTAAGTGTATGAGTTGGAATGTTTATAACAATTCTAGTCATACTTGTAACACCCTTATATCACATATATGTATAGTACACACACCCAGTATATTTAATATATGCATATAAAATACAAGAACGTCACAGTAGAATATTTTTAAAAATTTTCATAATTCCAAGATAATTATTTAAAACACTTAAAATGTATTTTAAAAAATAAATAAAAGAATGTATCAGTGATTTAAATATTAAAAATACATACTTTAAAAGAAAATCTTTGGAAAAAATTTGTCAAATTTTTGTCTATATTTTGGATATTCCCAAATTCTAATTTATACAGCCTGCATTAAAACAAACATTCTCGAAATTTTAATTCATTCAATTCTCCAAAATCTCCAACATTTTACATATTTCATAAGCATATATATATATATATACATACAATATATCAAGTTTTTAGTATTAAAACCCAAAAATCTCTTTTAATTTACATCATATACATGTAAATAAACATAATGTACATACTTCAGTAAATTTCTCAAAATTTAAAATATATACATGAAATACAGATGGTTTCTGGTCCGTGGTAGCTCAACAATAATCCAGAACTAGACTTTATATAAGGTGACATTCAAACAAAATTTTCTCAAAATTCACATTTCTCTTATTTTTCCACATTTCTCATTCTTTTTTCATATTTTTGAATATCACATTTAAATCAAATCTGGCTCACTTCCTCATTTTAGTGCATAACTTGTATTTTTCACATTTTGCATATGCATCACATTTAGCCATTCTCCAATGGCTTATCATGTCATAATCAATGCAAATAAAGCATTGTTACTTTAAAAAATTCCATACACACATATTCACATTAATCAAGTAACATATTACATTCAAATAATAAAATGTATTATGCTTAAAATCAATGGAATCAACCACACTCAATGTTAAAGTATGTAGTAATCTCTTTCAAGAGCACTTTAAGCTAAATGCACTCCTTTCCCACTACTTGCTCAAAATACCCTTTACCACTAGGTTGATCAAGTAACAATCTACTCAACACCTATACAAAATGTGAATATGTACCATACATTAGAATCACATTTTTAGGTTTTTTAACTGTTAAGCATGAATTAAACAACATTACTTCAGTTTTTCAAATTTTGCCCAAACTCATTTTAATTCTGAAAGTTCATTCTACTCAATTATAAATAGAATTTTAAGTTCATTTCTATCCTTAAAGTCATTTAATAACATGTTTTTTAAATAATGTAATCCAATGAACACCAATTCTTTACCAAAACTCTTCCAAATCCTAACCTTCTTTAATTTTGGAAACCTATTCTAACCACTTCCAAAACATAATTTAAGTTCAAATATATCTTTAAAACCATATCCTAACACATTTTAAACAATTAAAATCAATTTAAACCAATTCTTCACAAAAATTCCATGGAAACCCTAATTTCACTACTAACTCATCCAAACTTCATCCAAACTTAAACAAATCAACTATGTAACTACAAAATAATTCTCTCTTCATCAAATTAACATCATCCATACCAATATAACTAATTATAAAACACCATATCAAATCTCTGTATTTCACATATTCATAGATTTCCATGAAACTTCAAATCAAGAAAGAAAGCTTACTAGTTTATTGGAAAATCACAGAAATTTACTTCAATCCTTGAAAATTCATCTAAAATTTAGTATTTGGAGAAAAAACATCCTTGGCCATGATGGAAAATTCGTGCTTGAGAGAGAAGAGGAGGAGGAGGAGAAGTTAAATGTGTTATTTTAATTTTCTTTCTTCTTTAGTTTTAACCATATATATTATTTTATTATTTTAATTATTTTATTATTTATTTATTTTAAAATTTTGAATTTACATCTTCCATCCAAAATTAATTTATTTTTTGAATTTTTTTTACTTTTTGAGTTTTTACAATTTTGCCTCTCTTTTACTATTCATCTTTTGTCTTTTTATCTAATATTTAACTTTATATGTTATGTATATTTTCTTTATATTTCAATATACGTTACATATTTTCTCACTTCCAATACTTCATTTACCCTTAAAATTATTTAATTTTAATTTAATTTAATTTTGGTAAATTTTTGGATGTTACAACTCTCTTCCTCTTAAATGAATTTCGTCCTCAAAATTACCTAACATCGGCTGTGGAATAGCTGAAGATACTGGCTCCGCATTATCTACTCACTCTCCCATGTCACCTCCTCAGTGGAATAATTCCTTCAAAGAACTTTAACTAATGACACCTTCCAAGATTGCAACTGATTCCTCTTGGTAAGTTAGATCCAAATTAACCTCAATTGACTCCACTAGTAAAAGATGAGATGGATCCGATCTATAACTCCGAAGCATAGAGACATAGAATACATTATGTATCCAATCTAACTCGGATGGCAGAGCCAATATATAGGCCACCGATCCTACTTTCTCTAGAATTTCATAAGGTCCAATAAATTGAGGACTCAACTTTCCTTTTTGACCAAATCTCAGAATCGTCTTCCATAAAGACACTTTCAAGAATACCTTATCTCCCACAATGAACTCTATGCCTTTTCTCTTCAAATTTGAGTAGTGTTTCCATCGGTTGAAGCTACTTTCAATCTATCCCGATTTAATTTAACCTTTTCCTCTATTTTCTTGATCAAATCGGGACCTACTAGCCTTCCTTCTCTAACCTCATCCCAAAACAATGGTGTCCTACACTTCCTACCATACAAGGCCTCATAAGGAGACATCCCAATACTGGACTAAAAACTATTGTTGTATGCAAACTCAACCAGAGGTAAATGTCTATCCTAGCTCCTAGTAAACTCGATAACGCAGCTCCTTAACATGTCCTCTGATGGTGCGAACTTATGCTATTGCAATACCATAAGTGCACGGGTCGCTCAAGTAATAAAGTAGTGAGTGAGTTGTTGTTCCACGGGGGACAAGGCCAAGTACTAGTGCAAATTTTAACTGTTCTTTAGCAAATTAATAGTTTTGTGAAGTTTGTAATTAAAGACAATTAACTTAATAACTTAAAATAAAGAGAGATTAAGTGTTGTGCAAACAGGATTGATGATGAAAATACTATCAAGATATTGAATCCCCCTAACCATAAAAATATTTATGAAAATCAATTCAATTAAATCAAATAATAGAGAGGCAGCTTGTTGATGTTGAGGCTGCTGGAATCCAGGGGAGGTCTTGGATTATTCTGATTATTCCATGAGAAATTAGGATGATTTCTCCACCCCGAATTGTACGTGTTGCTGTAGGGGTTATTCTGTTATTGCCTTGGCATATTTCCAACATAATCTACTTGTTCTTGCCTAGAAAACATATTGCCACTTTGGTAATGTAATATCCCAAAGTATACCCTAAAAGTTTTGGAATATTTATTGTTGTATAAGGATTTAATGTATATGTTTAAGTGGGAAGATTAAGATGAGAAGAGAGATGTGTATATGTTGTATATATAGAGATATATACAACATATACAAGTCAAATTATTATATGGTCAAAAGAAGAAAATAATTGATTTTAATTAATGTGTGGAAAATGGAAAATTTAGTTAGTGGAAGAGGATTTTATTATATTTTAATATTATTTTGCTTGGAGGAGGTTTAAAGAGAAAAGTTGACTTGATTATTTACCATTCATTTTACTCTTTGTTTTCTTTTCTCTTTGGGTTGGCTGGCTCATCAAAGAAGCAAGAGAGAAAGAGAGTTTTGATCTTTCAAACTCAAGATTGAAGGAAGTTTTCAAGTGATTAAGTTGGAAATCCAAGAAGTTTCATCATTTTTGGTAAGTTCCCTCTTAATTCTCTTGTTTTATTTGAAGTTGTGTTTGAGTTTGATGGATTGTTGTTGATAGTAGGATTGTGTTTGATTGTGGTGTGTTTGAAGGTGTTGAAATTGATTTAAAGATAAGAAGTTAGGTTGGTGTTGGTGTTGGAAGTGTATGAGTTGTGTTTCTGTTAGGGTTGTGAATTGGTGATTGTTGTAGATGTTGAGTTTGATTAATTATTCTTGTAGATCTTCATGATATTTGTGTTTCATGAAGTTAGAAGTATAGAATTCATGAGTTTGGTATGAAACAGAAGCATTTTGGATGGCACGCCCGTGGCCATTGGAAGCCATGGCCATGGGGGTTTTGAGCAAGGGAGGCAGAACCATTTGCTAACCCATGCCCGTAAGGTTTTGGGAGGCCACGACCGTGGGGTCCTAGAGAGAGATGTTGGCTTGTAATTTATGATCTATGAGTCTAGTATGAGACTAATAGGTGTATAATTGCATTGAAGATTCATGTGTATTATTCTTTTTGAATTAGGTTGTGAAGAAGTTAAGTTGCACTAATTCAAGTGGTGAAGAATTCTTGAAAGAGGAAGGTTTAGATTGGTGTGAGTTGTTCTTGAGGTAAGTAGAAACTACATGGTTGCATACACTTACATGATTTTGATACTTAACATATTTGGTTGTAAATATGTTAAGTAATTTATTACATTGTTAATAAATTTGATTAATGTTATGATTTGTATAATGTGAATGATATGATGAGCATTCAAAATGTATGATAATGCAATTGGTTATGTACACTTGAATGATGAATGGATTTAATGTAAATTGAGATATAATGAGATGTGAAGCCATTGTGGTTGGCTATTATGATTCAAATGAAATAAGTGGGGCATGTTTGCCTAGATGATGATGAGAAATGAGAATGGAATTGTTAATGAAATAATAAATGAATTGTGTGTCTAATATGTTATTCCATTTTTAAAGTTTTGTTGTTGGTGGCATGCCTAATAGTAACAATCTCTTGAAGCTAGGTTGGGCTTGATCCTTGAAGCCAAATTGGGTTGAAGTTGAGCATGCTTTACTCCCCTTGAAGTTTGGTTGGGTCTAGTCCTTGAAGCCTAGTTGAGATGTTACAACCCTTGAAGCTAGGTTGGGTTTGGTCCTTGAAGCCAAGTTGGGTTGATACTTAGCATGCTTTGTTCCCCTTGAAGTTTGGTTGGGCCTAATCCTTGAAGCCTAGTTGGGATAATGATAAATGTGATAATTGATAATTGAACCAAAACATTAACTCTGAAAGTTGAATGGCATATTAGTGTCTTTTGGGCCCATGCTTGTCTTTGCTTTAATATGAACTATGGAGTGAGATAAAATGTTATGAGATGATTATACTACATAAGTAAATTAATGAAAGTGAATGTGGCTTGAGAAGCTATGTTGAATAATGAGATTATGAAAATACAAAATGATGTGTAATATGTTTATGGATGTGGAAATTGTGAGTATTACTTCATGAATGTTTTGATAAGTTATTGAATGATGTAAGGTTTTGAAATATAATATTCTTATGAATTGTTTATAAAACTTAATTGTGTGACATTGGCATTGCATTGAAGCATAATATTATTGTAGTTTGTACCACTAAGCCGTTGGCTTAGCGCGATTGTGGTTCATCGCGCAGGTGACAGGGTGGAACCAGAGAGTTCATCTAGACCGAGTTGAGTCTAGATTTTGAAGTGTAGAAGTGGGCTTAAAGATCAGAGACAAACTGCCAAACATGTATATATATTTTTTTATGTTTGGTAAACAGGGATTTTGATGTATATATAATTGTAAATACCGCTATACTTTCCGCTGCGTAATGAATGAATGTTTTATTTATTGTACTATATAATATGATTTAAATATTTTAAGTTTTCTTATAATATTGTTAAATTGAAAGATCGGTTTGCTTATATTAAACCGTAGCACTTCTGTATTCGGTATACGTATATTACGGGTGTAGTTGTATGTAGTGTGCATATACGGGGTATAGGGGTGTTACAATTGTTTTGGTATCAGAGCCTAGGTTTGAGATTCTCAACCTAGGTAAAATGTAAGAAAAAGAAATATTTTGATTTCAAAAGTTGGTTTTAAATAAGATACATGTTTTGGTATTGGCAATCTCTGATCTTTAATGAAGTATATTCTGCTGTGTTTGCAGATATAGGTAGTGATGGCGTCTCAGTCACGTCAATCTGTAGAAGGTAGTGCTGAGAGTGTAGCTCCTGAAGAGGGTAGAGATGGAGCTAGGGTAGAGAGATCTAGAGAGGCACCTGCTCTTGTGCCAGAGAGATCAACAGCTAATGAGGTTCCGCCGGTTTGGCTAAGACATGTGGTAGAATTGTTGAGGCAAGCTCCAGTGCAGTAGCCACCACCACCACAGCCACAAATGCCGGTAAGGCATTATGATAAATTGAGAAAGTATGGGGCCGAGGATTTCTTAGGCACTACAGATCCTGCAGTAGCCGAGCAGTGGTTGGATAGAGTGCAGAGGGTATTTATTCAGTTGCAAGCCACTCCTGAAGAGAAGTTTGATTATGCTAGATCCCTTCTGCAGAAAGATGCTTATGATTGGTGGAAGACGGTTCCTCATGCCATGGATGATCCACCAACGTTGTCTTATAGTGATTTTCTAAGGGAGTTTGAGCAGAAATATACTCCGAGGGAGTATAAAGATTTCAAGAAGATGGAATTTCTGAATCTGAGACAGGAGAACTGGACTGTGACAGAATATGAGATTGAGTATATCCGGTTGAGCCACTATGCCGGTGGGATTATTTTCGATGAGATTGATTGGTGTAGAAGTTTTGAGGAGGGGTTAAGGCCCTCTATTATGTGTATTGTTGCTGATTCTCGGTACTAGGATTTTTCTCAGTTGGTTGCAGCAGCCAGAAGTGTTGAGAGAGCACAGGGTATTGTAGCAGCTGCTACTGAGGAAGAAACCAGAGTTAGGAGATCCCAGTTTGCGGTAGGGTCTTCATCTATGAAGAGAGGCCGAGGAAGTTTTGTTCCAAGGATCAGTAGGAGCCAGAGACAGCCGGGTAGGTCAATTCAGTATCAGAGACAGAGATCGAGACCTACAGTTTCTGTAGCGAGTGCTCCGACTCCAGTGGTTCAGAGATCCATTCCATCTGTATGTGTTCATTGTGGTAGGACACATAGGGGTGCTTGTTGGAAGACAGGTGGATCAGGAGTTTGTTTTAGATGTGGGTCACCAGCTCATTTTATCAAAGATTGCCCTAAGCTACAGGATGATAGACAGGCTGATACTGCAGCTTCTTGACCTAGTGTTAGCAGAGGTGGTCGAGGGGGCAGAGGTTTCAGTAGAGGTGGTCGACCTGGGATCAGTCAGAGGGGAAGCTCTACATCCAGAGGTAGTAGGCCAGATGAGGCTGGGCCTTTTCAGCGAGTGTATGTGATGCAGAGGCAGCCGGATGCTTCAGCACTTATTGCGGGTACATTTTCTTTATTTGGCATTTCAGTTCTTGCTTTGATTGATCCAGGATCTACTCATTCATACATAAGTGCATCTATCTTGCCTGTGTCTGAATTGCATTCAGAATCCTTAGGATTTGATGTGTTGGTGACAAATCCTTTAGGACATAGTGCTGTAGTGAGTAAGGTGCATCGTGATAGTTCAGTTGTGGTACAAGGTGAGGAATTTTTAGGTGATTTGATTGAAATGCCTTTTAAGGAGTATGATTTGATCTTAGGCATGGATTGGTTGTCTAAGCATGGAGCTGTGGTAGACTGTCAAAAGAAGTGTGTTACTTTGAGAACCAATGATGGTAGAAGTGTGATGGTATCTAGTGAGCAGAGACAACTTGCATCCTTGTTTGTGTCAGCAGTTGCAGCTAGAAAGTTGATTAGAAAAGGGTGTGATGCTTATCTTGCTCATGTTGTGGATACCAGAATAGTGGGTTCTTGACTTGATAGTATACCCACAGTTGCTAAATTTCCAGATGTTTTTCCTAAGGAGTTGCCAGGGTTACCCCTGAGAGAGAGGTTGAGTTTGATATCGATTTGTTGCCTGGTACCACTCCCATCTTTATTACTCCTTATCGAATGGCACCTTTTGAGTTGAGAGAGTTGAAGGTGCAGTTGCAGGAGTTGTTGGATAAAGGGTTTGTTCGCCCTAGTGTTTCTCCGTGGGGAGCTCCTGTTTTGTTTGTAAAAAAGAAGGATGGTACTTTGAGGTTGTGCATCGATTATAGGCAATTGAACAAGGTGACTATCAAGAATAAGTATCCTTTGCCTAGGATTGATGATCTCTTTGATCAATTGAAGGGAGCAGCAGTGTTTTCCAAAATTGATTTGAGATCAGGGTACCATCAGTTGAGGGTTAGAGCTGAAGATGTTCCTAAGACAGCTTTCCGTACAAGATATGGGCATTATGAGTTTTTAGTGATGCCTTTTGGATTGATGAATGCACTTGCAGCTTTCATGGATTTGATGAATAGGGTGTTTAGGCCCTATATGGATCAGTTTGTGGTGGTTTTTATTGATGATATTTTGGTGTATTCGCGTAATAAAAAGGATCATGACAAGCATCTGCGAATTGTGTTGCAGACCTTGAGAGAGAAGCAGTTGTATGCTAAACTGTCGAAGTGTGAGTTTTGGCTTGAGCAAGTGACTTTTCTCGGTCATATAGTTTCAGCAGATGGTATAATAGTTGATCCGAATAAAGTTGAGGCTATTTTGAATTGGAGTCCACCAAAGTCTGTGACTGAAGTTAGAAGTTTTCTGGGTTTGGTAGGCTATTATCGACACTTTGTGAAAGGTTTTTCTTTGATAGCTACTCCACTCACCAGATTACTTCGAAAGGGAGTTAGATTTGTGTGGACAGATCAGTGTCAAGCTAGTTTTGAGCAGTTGAAGGAGATGTTGAATCAAGCGTCTGTTCTTGCTTTACCTGTGGAAGATAAACCATATGTGATTTACAGTGATGCTTCACATAATGGTTTAGGTTGTGTTTTGATGCAAGAGGGTAAAGTCATAGCTTATGCTTTTAGGCAGTTGAAGCCGCATGAGCTTAATTATCCGACACATGACTTGGAGTTAGCAGCCATAGTTTTTGCTTTGAAGATTTGGCGACACTACTTGTATGGAGAGAAGTGTTTTATTTATACAGATCATAAGAGTTTGAAATATTTGGGGGTTTAAAGAGAGCTTAATCTTCGGCAAAGACGGTGGTTGGAATTAATTAAAGATTATGTCTGTTTGATTGATTATCATCCTGGTAAGACGAATGTTGTTGCTGATGCCTTGAGTCGGAAGTCTTTGGCAGGTTTGACTGCTCATTCGCTCTCGTTGCTTGTTGAGTTGAGAGCGTTGCATGCTAGTTTTGAATCATGTGATGATGGTGCATTGTTGGCTCAATTGCAGTTGAGACCAGTGTTGTTGGATCAGATTAAAGAGGCTCAATTGGCTGATGAGAAAATTCAGAAGATTGTGTCAGATTGTCAAAATGGGGAGAGCCGAGATTTTCATGTGAGAAGTGATGGTAGCCTTTGGTTCAAAGATAGATTGTGTGTTCCTGATGATGCAAGATTGAGAAAGATTATTTTGGAAGAAGCACATCAATCGGTTTTTGCTATGCACCCTGGGAGTACAAAGATGTATCATGATTTGAAGCAGTATTACTGGTGGTCAGGTATGAAGAAAGACATAGCAGAATTTGTGTCCAAGTGTCTCACTTGTCAGAGAGTGAAAGCTGAGCATCAAGTTCCAACTGGGTTGCTTCAACCTTTAACAGTGCCTGAATGGAAATGGGAGAGAGTGACAATGGATTTTGTGTCTGGTTTGCCATTGACTCAGAAGAAGCATGATGTTATTTGGGTGATTGTTGATTGGTTGACAAAGACAGCTCATTTTCTTCCAGTTCAGATGGACTATTCTCTTGAGAAATTAGCTGAGCTGTATATCAGTGAGATAGTGAAGTTGCATGGCATCCCAATTTCTTTAGTGTCTGATCGAGATCCCCGGTTTACTTCGAGGTTTTGGAAAAGTTTACATGGTGCTTTGGATTCTCGATTACACTTTACCACTGCTTTTCATCCACAGTCAGATGGGCAGTCAGAGAGAGTGATACAGATTATAGAGGATATGTTGAGAATCTGTGTCATTGATTTTTTCTGGAAGTTGGGACAGATTTTTGCCATTGATGGAATTTGCTTATAACAACAGTCATCAATTTAGTATTAAAATGGCACCATTTGAGGCATTGTATGGTAGAAGATGTAGGACGCCTCTATGTTGGAATGAAGTTGGAGAAGGCAAGTTAGTTGGTCCTGATTTGATTAAAGAAACGGAAGAGAAAGTGAAAATAATTCGGGATCGGTTGAAAGCAGCTTCAGATCGGTAGAAATCTTATTCAGATTTGAAGAGGAGAGACATAGAGTTTAATGTGGGAGATAAAGAATTTTTGAAAGTGTCTGCTTGGAAAAAGATTTTGAGATTTGGTCGAAGAGGGAAGCTAAGTCCTCATTTTATTGGACCTTATGAAGTATTAGGGAGAGTTGGACCAGTTGCTTATCGACTTGCTTTGCCACCTGAGTTGGATAGAATCCACAATGTCTTTCATGTTTCTATGTTGCGGAGGTACATATCAGACCCATCTCATATTCTGTCTGTTGAATCTATTGAGGTGAGTCCAGATCTGACTTTTGAAGAAGAACCAGTTGCTATTTTGGCACATGAAGTGAAAGAGTTGAGAAATAAGAAAGTGCCACTTGTGAAGGTTCTTTGGAAGAATCATGCAAAGGAAGAGGCAACTTGGGAGAGTGAGCAAGCGATGCGAGATCAGTATCCTCAACTGTTTCAGACTTGATATCAGGTAATTTCGAGGATGGAATTTCTTTTTAGAGGGGGAGAATTGTAATATCCCAAAGTATACCCTAAAAGTTTTGGAATATTTATTGTTGTATAAGGATTTAATGTATATGTTTAAGTGGGAAGATTAAGATGAGAAGAGAGATGTGTATATGTTGTATATATAGAGATATATACGACATATACAAGTCAAATTATTATATGGTCAAAAGAAGAAAATAATTGATTTTAATTAATTTGTGGAAAATGGAAAATTTAGTTAGTGGAAGATGATTTTATTATATTTTAATATTATTTTGCTTGGAGGAGGTTTAAAGAGAAAAGTTGACTTGATTATTTACCATTCATTTTACTCTTTGTTTTCTTTTCTCTTTGGGTTGGCCGGCTCATCAAAGAAGCAAGAGAGAAAGAGAGTTTTGATCTTTCAAACTCAAGATTGAAGGAAGTTTTCAAGTGATTAAGCTGGAAATCCAAGAAGTTTCATCATTTTTGGTAAGTTCCCTCTTGATTCTCTTGTTTTATTTGAAGTTGTGTTTGAGTTTGATGGATTGTTGTTGATAGTAGGATTGTGTTTGATTGTGGTGTGTTTGAAGGTGTTGAAATTGATTTAAAGATAAGAAGTTAGGTTGGTGTTGGTGTTGGAAGTGTATGAGTTGTGTTTGTGTTAGGGTTATGAATTGGTGATTGTTGTAGATGTTGAGTTTGATTAATTATTATTGTAGATCTTCATGATATTTGTGTTTCATGAAGTTAGAAGTATAAAATTCATGAGTTTGGTCCAAAACAGAAGCATTTTGGATGCAACGCCCGTGGCCCTTGGATGCCACGACCGTGGCCATTGGAAGCCATGGCCGTGGGGGTTTTGAGCAAGGGAGGCAAAACCATTTGCTAACCCATGCCCGTGGGGTTTGGGAGGCCACGACCGTGGGGTCCTAGAGAGAGATGTTGGCTTGTAATTTATGATCTATGAGTCTAGTATGAGACTAATAGGTGTATAATTGTATTGAAGATTCATGTGTATTATTCTTTTTGAATTAGGTTGTGAAGAAGTTAAGTTGCCCTAATTCAAGTGGTAAAGAATTCTTGGAAGAGGAAGGGTTTAGATTGGCGTGAGTTGTTCTTGAGGTAAGTAGAAACTACATGGTTGCATACACTTACATGATTTTGATACTTAACATATTTGGTTGTAAATATGTTAAGTAATTTATTACATTGTTAATACATTTGATTAATGTTATGATTTGTATAATGTGAATGATATGATGAGCATTCAAAATGTATGATAATGCAATTGGTTGTGTACACTTGAATGATGAATGGATTTAATGTAAATTGAGATATAATGAGATGTGAAGCCATTGTGGTTGGCTATTATGATTCAAATGAAATAAGTTGGGCATGTTTGCCTAGATGATGATGAGAAATGAGAATGGAATAGTTAATGAAATAATAAATGAATTGTGTGTCTAATATGTTATTCCATTTTCAAAGTTTTGTTACTGCTGGCATGCCTAATAGTAACAATCTCTTGAAGCTAGGTTGGGCTTGATCCTTGAAGCCAAATTGGGTTGAAGTTGAGCATGCTTTACTCCCCTTGAAGTTTGGTTGGGTCTATTCCTTGAAGCCTAGTTGAGATGTTACAACCCTTGAAGCTAGGTTGGGTTTGGTCCTTGAAGCCAAGTTGGGTTGATACTTAGCATGCTTTGTTCCCCTTGAAGCTTGGTTGGGCCTAATCCTTGAAGCCTAGTTGGGATAATGATAAATGTGATAATTGATAATTGAACCAAAACATTAACTCTGAAAGTTGAATGGCATATTAGTGTCTTTTGGGCCCATGCTTGTCTTTGCTTTAATATGAACTATGGAGTGAGATATAATGTTATGAGATGATTATACTACATATGTAAATTAATGAAAGTGAATGTGGCTTGAGAAGCTATGTTGAATAATGAGATTATGAAAATACAAAATGATGTGTAATATGTTTATGGATGTGGAAATTGTGAGTATTACTTCATGAATGTTTTGATAAGTTATTGAATGATGTAAGGTTTTGAAATATAATATTCTTATGAATTGTTTATAAAACTTGATTGTGTGACATTGGCATTGCATTGAAGCATAATATTATTGTAGTTTGTACCACTAAGCCGTTGGCTTAGTGCGATTGTGGTTCGTCGCGCAGGTGACAGGGTGGAACCAGAGAGTTCATCTAGACCGAGTTGAGTCTAGATTTTGAAGTGTAGAAGTGGGCTTAAAGATCAGAGAAAAACTGCCAAACATGTATATATATTTTTTATGTTTGGTAAACAGGGATTTTGATGTATATATAATTGTAAATACCGCTATACTTTCCGTTGCGTAATGAATGAATGTTTTATTTATTGTACTATATAATATGATTTATATGTTTTAAGTTTTCTTATAATATTGTTAAATTGAAAGATCGGTTTGCTTATATTAAACCGTAGCACTCCTGTATTCGGTATACGTATATTACGGGTGTAGTTGTATGTAGTATGCATATACGGGGTATAGGGGTGTTACAGGTAATCTTGACTTTGATGTCCACCCCCACACCATTCACAAGACATCATCTGCATTACTTTCCCTGAAGAAGAGGCCAAAGAATCAATCTTTTTATTCAATGCATCCATTTGGGCTGTCAAAGCCACCATAGGATCTAATTGGTGTGAACCCATGGCT
Organism: Garcia nutans; assembly: GCA_947685225.1. Taxonomy (NCBI): domain Eukaryota; kingdom Viridiplantae; phylum Streptophyta; class Magnoliopsida; order Malpighiales; family Euphorbiaceae; genus Garcia; species Garcia nutans. The sequence continues at coordinate 33,151,473 of CANTUV010000040.1, forward strand.
CTCAGCTTTCCTTGCTCCCTTGGGGCTTGCCACTGATAATTGGTGATAGCCATGTCTTCAATCAAATCCCTTGCTTGTTGAGGTGTCTTGTTGTTTATGGTACCTCCAGCTGCTGCATTAATGGATTGCTTACTTACATAATTCAATCCATTGTAAAATGTTTGAATCTAAAGCCATAGTGAAAGCCTATGATGAGAAAACCTTCTCAATAAATCTTTATATCTTTCCCAAGCACCATAAAGGGTCTCACCATCTTGTTGCAGAAAAAGATGAGATATCATTCCTCAACTTAGTAGTCTTGGACGGTGGGAAATATTTTTCTAGGAATTTCTCTGCCAAAAGATTTCAGCCACTTCTTTGGTCAATCTCTAAGGGAAAATGGGAACAACCTCAGCCTAATTGCATCATCTGAGACATTATTTATCTTGAATATGTCACATATCTCCAGAAAATTTTCAATATGTGCATTAGGATCTTCATCAGGAAACCCATCAAACTGACAAGTCTGCTACACCATTTGAATTATATTTGCCTTTATTTCAAATTTGTTCGCAGCATCTGTTGGCCTCTGAATACTAGAATCAGCCCCATTGAGATTGGCCTTAGGAAACTCCTGTATTGTTCTTGGTCCACCTCCTTCCATCACTTCAAACACTTCTTCTTGTTCTATTTCCAGATTTATTTCTGTTTCTGCGTCTTCCAAAACTACCTCCCTTTCTTCCTTTCACTTTCTCCTCAATGTTCTCTCTAGCTCTAGGTCTAACTCAAGCAGTTAGGAGGAGCTAGCTCAGGTCATAAACGGGAAGAAATACCTAAAATGACAGTCAACAAGCAAGAACCAATGTTAAAAACAAATGAAAATAAAAACTAAATCAACAGTTTTGATTATATTACTAATATTGAAAACCATTGTCCCCGGCAACGGTGCCAAAAACTTGATGGTGCGAACTTATGTTATTGCAATTCCACAAGTGCACGGGTCGCTCAAGTAATAAAGTATGAGTGAGTTGTTGTTCCACTGGGGACAAGGCCAAGTACTAGTGCAAATTTTTACTGTTGTTTAGCAAATTAATAGTTTTGTGAAGTTTGTAATTAAAGACAATTAACTTAATAACTTAAAGTAAAGAGAGATTAAGTGTTGTGCAAAAAAGATTGATGATGAAAATACTATCCAGATATTGAATCCCCCTAGCCATAAAAATATTTATGAAAATCAATTCAATTAAATCAAATAATAGAGTTGAATTGGCATTCCTCTATATTAGACTAAAACCTTTCTCAAGTGAATTAATCCCTAATCACTAAGTAGAATGCTTGAATCTCTTCTCAAATATAATTAAATAGATCTTGCATTAAGAACAAGCAATCATAAACCAAAGGATCTTGTAAGTCTATCTCTAGCACTCCAATCAATCCTCAATCCTTATTAGTATTCTATTCATATCAAGCTTTCTCAAGTCAATAATATGAAAATTGTAACCAATCAATAAGCATGCTATTATCAATTGGAAATAAATCATTAAGCATCATAAGAATAAAACAACTCAATCAAATTATTTAATTAAATAAAACTATTCAATCCATACAATTAAGCTAGGGTTCATCAATATCTAGATAGAGAATGAATTAGTTCATGTTCAAAACCAGAAAACCAGAACAAGAGAAATAAGTAAAAGAATCCAAACAATCCATGGTGAATGATTTGTGTTTCTTCACTTGAATCCTTGAATCTTGGTTTAGATCTTTTGTAGAATGGGTCTTCACCTTCAATCTCAGCTACAAAAATCTTTTCCCTCACTAGAGGTCGGCTCTAAATTGTAAAGAATAAAAATCAGATCCCTAATTCACACTTCAGCTCAGCTTTTATAGTGCAAATATGTTAGCCTGACATTCCCAGTAACACGTCCATGTCACTGGGCATGTCATTGCTACTGGGATTCTGGATAAAAGGCACACTCAGTGACACGCCCATGTCACTGGGCATGTCAATGCTTCTGTATGGCAGTATCAAAGGCATGTACATTAACATGCCCATGTCCTTGGGCGTGTCACTTGAAGAATTTTCCCTTTTCCTCTACTTTCATCCATAATTCCCACTGAAATGACCATAAGCCTTAAAATACAAAGAATTCCTAAAATTAATCCTAAAAAGCACTTGAACAAACAAATTAAACTCAATTGGATAATAATCATATTAAGAGATAGGGGCAAAATATCATAAATTATGCACTTATCATCCTCTAAAACCTAAATCACTCTCTCTGACTGTCCATTTGTTTGAGGATGGAAAGCTATACTAAAGTGTAATTGAGACAAAGTATCTTGCAAACTCTTCTAAAATCTTGATGTGAATCTTGGATCTTGATCTAACACTAGAGAAACTGGGACACCATGCAGTCTTACCACCTTATTAATGTATATCTCAGCTAGCCTATCAAGTGAGTAGTCCATCCTAACTGGAAGAAAATTAGTTTACTTCATCAATCTATCTACTATTACCCAGATTGCATCATGCTTCCTCTAGATCAAAGGTAGTCCAGCCACAAAATCTATGGTCACTTGTTCCCACTTTCACTCAGGAACTAATAATGGTTGTAGCAACACCAGAGGAACCTAGTGCTCAACCTTCACCCTCTGACAAGTAAGACATTTGGATACAAACTCTGTTATATCCTTCTTCATACCTAACCACCAATACTACTTCTTTACATCATGATACATCTTGGTACTTTTGGGATGCATAGCAAAAGAAGACTGGTGTGCCTCCCCTAAAATCCTCTTCCTCAATTCCACATCATCAGGAATACACAACCTATCTCTATACCACACACTACCATCATCTCTCAAAAGAAAATCTATGCTCTCCCCCGTTCAGCATTCCTCCATAATTTTTTGTAATTTCAAATTTGACCTTTATGCCTTTTTTATTTGATCAAGTAATAATGGTCTCACTTGCAATTAAGCCATAAGAGGACCATCATCACAAATCTCAAATCTAGTATTCAATGTTCTCAACTCAACAAGCAATGAGAGAGAATAGGCAGTCAAACCTACCATGGACTTCCGACGTAAGACGTCTGCAACTACATTTGCCTTGCCAAAATGATAATCAATTAGACAGTCATAATCTTTTATCAACTCTAACCACTGCCTCTGTCTGGACACCCAAATACTTCAAACTCTTGTGATCAGTGAAAATAAAACACTTCTCTCTATATAAGTGGTATCGCCAAATCTTCAATGCAAATACAATGGCCACCAACTCCAAATTATGGGTTGGATAGTTTATCTCATGAGATTTCAATTGTCTGGAGGCATAAGCAATAACTCTACCCTCTTGCATCAAAACACAACCTAAACCATTATGTGAAGCATCATTATAGATCATATATGGTTTACCATCCATTGGTAAAGTAAAAATAGGAGCTTGAGTCAATATATCTCTCAAATGCTCAAAGCTCGCCTGACATCGGTTCATACACACAAACTTCACATCCTTTCGAAGTAATCTGGTGAGTGGCAAAGCTATCATGAAAAATCCCTTCACAAACTAATGGTAAGAACTAGCTAATCCCAGAAAACTTCTAATCTCATTCATATTAATGGTGGACACCAATTCAAAGTGGACACTAATTCAAAATTTCCTCCACTTTACTTGAGTCAACTTTAATACCCTTTGATGAAACAACATTCCCAAGGAAAGTCATTTGATCTAACTAGAACTCACACTTGGACAACTTGGCATATAACTATTTCTCCCTTAATGTCTGCAACACAATCTACAGATGCTTGTCATGCTCTTTCTTAATGTGAGAGTATACCAAGATATCATCAATGAAGACCACCATAAAATTATCCAAGTATAGCTTAAAACCCTGATTCATCAAATCCATGAATGCAGCTAGTGCATTCGTTAGCCCAAAAGGCATCACCAAGAACTCATAATGGCCATATCTCGAGCAAAATGCAGTCTGAGGCATATCTGCATCCCTCACCCTCAACTGATGATATCCTAATCTCAAATCAATCTTGAAAAACATTGTGGCCCCTTCAATTGATCAAATAGATCATCAATGTGAGGCAATGGGTATTTGTTCTTGATGGTCACATTATTCAACTGTCGATAATCAATGCACAATCTTAAAGTACCATCATTCTTCTTTATAAACAACATCGGTCCTCCCCAAGTGGATACACTAGGGTGATGAACCCTTTATCAAGTAGCTCTTGCAACTGCACCTTCAACTCTTTTAAGTCAACAGGTGTCATCTAATACAGAGTAATAGAGATAGGAGTGGTACCAAGCATCAAATTGATACCAAACTCCACCTCTCTCTGAAGGTAACCATAGTAACTCATTAGGGAACACATCCAAAAACTCTGCCACGGTAGGAATATTGTCGAGCTTAGATCCCTTAGCTCTAATACCCATTATATGTGCTAAATACGTTGCACACCCCTTTCGAATCACCCTCTTAGGCGAAATGGCTGAAATAAACATGGATGAGAGGTGTATTTGCTCACTGGATACCATTACATCCTTTCCATCACGTATTTTTAAAATAACACATTTCTGCTGACAGTCTACCATAGCCCCATGTCTAGATAATCAGTTCATACCCAGAATAAGATCATAATCCCTAAAAGGCATCTCAATCAGGTCACCGAAAAACTCCTCATCATGCACCACAACCAGACTATCTCGATAAACCCTACTAACTATCATAATGTGCCCTAAAAGGTTAGTAACTAGCACATCAAACCCTAAGGACTTTGAATGCACATTACTCACAGGCAAAATGGATGCACTGATGTATGAATGCATTGACCCAAGGATTATCAATGCATGAACTGAAGTAACAAATAAAGAGAAAAATACCAACTATCAATGTTGAATCATCTGGCTACCTCTGCATTACATAGACCCACTGTGATGTCCTTGCATCACCTGATCTACCACCAGCTGTGGATCCTCCTCTCTGACCAAACCCTGGTCTACCTCCTCTCCCACTGCCCCTACCAGCTCTACCCCCTCTACCATTGAGTTTAGATGTTGCTATATTCGGACCTTGATAAAATGATATGTGGAGTCACATCTAAAGCAAGCTGGTGCACAAGTTCCCCAATAGACACCTCTATGTACTCGTCCACACAAGCATATATGGGTGGAGGAGATCTCTGTGAAACTGAGGTCAGAGCACTAGCTACTAAAGTTGTAGGTTTCTATCTCTACTGCTGGGACCCTCTGCTAGGCTGCCTCTGGCCTTTACTAGACCTCTGGGAAAAACTTCCTCGATCCCTCTTTAAAGATGAAGACCTATCTTAGACTGTGGTCTCCTATCTCTACTCTTTGCTTTGGCTGCAGCTGCAATCCCTTGTGCCTTCTCAACATTTCTAACAGCAGATACCAATCGGGATAAATCCTCATACTGACATCTAGCCACCTGACACAAACTTGATGGCCTCAGACCCTCCTCAAATCTCTGGCACCTGTCTATCTCATAAGTCACAATCCCTCCTGCACACTTGCTTAGCCGGATAAAATCCTTTTTATAATTTTTCTCAGTCTTTGATTCTTGATTCAAATTTGAAAACTCCTTCTTATTAGTGTCTTTGTATTTCTCAAATTCCTGTAGGAAGTCATCATATGTTAGTACCGGAAGATCAGCAGTTCCATGGGAAATTATCTTCCACTAGTTGGAGGCGTCCCCCTTTAGAAGAGACTTGGCATAATCAAACTTCTCCTCTGCAATGGCTTGCAACTGGATAAATACTCTATGGACTCTATCCGGCCATTGCTATGCTATGATTGGATCAGTAGTGCCAACAAAATCAGTAGCCCTGTACTTTCTCAATTTATCATACTTCCTAGTTTGTTGTTGTTGTTGTGGCTGTTGTTGCTGTACGGGGGCCTATCATAACAGCTTCGCCATCTGCAGCACCCAGGCTGGTGAAACCTCCTCAGCTGCTTGTCTAGTTGGCACTAATGCCTCCCCAATAATTTCTGCACTAGCTCCAACAACACTTTCTCTAAGAGCAACACTCTCTACACTCCCCTCTCCAGACTGATGCATCTTAGGCACCATGTTCTCCTATGTCTATAAATACAAAAAGAATTGCCACATCAAGGACCAAATAAAATGCCAGTGCAAAAGCATGTATGACATGTTAGAATCACATTTAAAATCTCATTTTCTCTCTCAAAAAAGCCAACTAGGTCGAGAACCTCAAACCTAGGCTCTGATACTAAAATAAATGTAGCACCCTTATATCCCATATATGTATAGTACACACACTCAGTATGTAACACCTTTTTACCTCATATCTGTATAGTACACATACCCAGTATATATAAGATATGCATACATAATATAAGAACATTGCAATACAGTCTTTCCAAAAAAAATTTTAAATTCTAAAACTAATTAATTTAACATTTAAAATGTATTTTAATAAATAAATAAAAATATTCAATAGCGAAATAAATATTAAAAAGACATATTTTAAAAGAAAATCTTTGAAAAAAAAATTCGACAGAGTTTTGTTTATATTTTGGATATTCCCAAATATCAAATTACATGACCTGTATTAAAACAAACACTCCCAAATTTTTTATTCATTCATTTCTCCAAAATCTCCAATATCACACAAGCATTAATATATCCATACATACATTCTATATCCCAAATTTTCAAACTTTTAAAACCCAAGAAATTTCCTCATAATTTACATCTTATACATATAAATAAAACATAAAGTATATGCTTAAGTTAATTTTCTTCAAAGATTAAAATATATGCATGAAATGCAGATGGCTCTGGTCCGTGATAGCTTCAAAATTAGTAAACTACATCCTAGACCTGGGGTGGTCTAACAACACCCTTCGGATCCTCCAGATCTGTCTTGTTACTTGCTCGATGAATTTGAATCGCGCTAAGCATAATGCCTATTGGTACATAGTATAATAAATAAATAGTATGACACATACAATGACATAAATGCATTATAATAAAATGACAGACAATTATTTTTTTCTTTATTTTTTACACTTTATGATCAACACATCAATCATCCACACATATTGGGCCCAAATCCTTATATAAAGGTTTAGTTCCAAAATGTTATTTTGGGCTAACTCAATCATCTGTGACAACACTATATCTCACCTAAAGGTGTAATAACTCTGTGACACCAGCATGTCTCAACCAAAGGCGTAATAAACATGTGGCACCAATTGTGTCTCACCCAAAAAGGTATAAGATTTCCAACAATATTCTAGAACTAAACTCTACATAAGGTGACATGCAAACATAGTTTCTTACATTTCTCTTTTATCATATTTTTCCACATTTCTCATTCATTTACATATTTTCAACTCATAAACAGCATAAGCATCCAATACAATACCAACGTGGCACATCTCCACATTTTAATAAACAATTCACACTTTACACATTTTTCATAAATATTTTATTTAGCCATTTTCAAATGGCTTATCATGCCACAATCAACACCAATCAATCATTGCTACTGCAAACAATGTCGTACACACATGTTCATAAAAATCAAGTATTATAACACATTTAACATACGTAAAGTTTTATGCTAAAATTCAATGCAATCACACACATTATAAATAAAGTATGTACTAACCTCTTTTAAGCAATAAATGGAGTTAAAACTCCACTCCACTTCCAACACACCCAAAAGTCTTTCACCTCCAGGTTGATGAAACAACGGTCTATTCAACACCTATTGAAAATGTGAATGAATATAATCAATTAACATTACATTTCTAAGTGTTTAAAGCCTAAAACATAAATTAAGGCATAATACTACAATTTTTTGAGTTTTTGTCATAATGCACTTTAACTTTGAAAAATTATTCTCAGCACTTCCAAATTGAATTTTGAGCTTAAATATATTCAATATATTATATTTTAACACATTTCAATCATTAAAATACAATGTATCACATTTCTTTCAAAATTTTAAAATTTTGCCCTAAGCCACTTTAATTTTAGTTCATCATTCTAACTAATTTCAAATGTAAATTTGAGCTCATTTCCATCATTAAAATCATTAAGCAAAATAATTTAAATCATAAAATCAAACAAACATCCATTATTTATCAACAACTTTCCAAAACCCTAAATTCATTACTACCTCTTTCAAACTCTGACCAAATCCATCTTTTTTCTTTAATCTAACTTTAAAATCATTGTTTACTCATCAAAATAACTTCATCCATAACCATTCCAACAATTATATCATACCCTTTCATAAACCCAATTCAAATATATTCATAAATTTTCATAAAATTAGGAAAGAAAGCTTGCTAACTAATGAAGAAAACACTAAATCTCACTTCAATCCTTTAAAATTCTTCAAAATTTGGTGTTTGGAGCAAAAATCATCTTTGGCCATGGTGAAAGTCATGCTTGAGAAAGAAGCGAAAAAGAAGATGATAAATAGTTTTTTTAAAACTCATTTCTTTTTTTTTTCTTTTCTCTCCACTCATATATGTTATGTTATTTTAATTAAATAATTAAATAATTAATTTTAAATATTAAGTTATTATCCTCCATCCATTATAAATTTTTTTAATTTATTTTTACTTTTTGGGTAAATTATCATTTTACCCTTCTTTTACCATTTAACTGTTGACTTTTTCTTACTCATATTTGACTGTATATATAATGTATATTTTTATTATATTTCACATATATATATATATAATATTTTCTCACTTTCAACACCACATTTAACTCTTCAACTTATTAATTTAATTTAATTTAATTTTTTGTAAATTAGCGGATGCTACACAGTATATATAATATATGCATACAGAATACAAGAACGTCATAGTACAGTCTTTCTAAAAATTTTCATTATTCCAAGGTAATTATTTAAAATACTTAAAATATATTTAATAAAAAAATAAAAGTATTCATCGGTGATTTAAATATTAAAAGACATATTTTAAAAGAAAATCTCTGAAAAAAATTCACCAAAGTTTTATCTGTATTTCGGATATTCCCAAATTTCAATTTACACAATCTGCATTAAAACAAACACTCCCAAAATTTTCAATCATTCAATTATCCAAAATCTCCAATATTTCACAGTTTTTACAAGCATTTTTATATATCTATACATCTATTCCATATCTTAAGTTTTCAACATTAAAACCCAAAAATCTCTTTTAATTTACATCATATACATGTAAATAAACATAATGTACATACTTAAGTAAATTTCTCAAAATTTAAAATATATGCATGAAATACAAATGACTCTGATCTGTGGTAGCTCGACAAACTCCAAGAGAACCTAACTACAATCTAGACCTGATGCGGTTTGTAAACTCTTAATTTTAACCCAGTCCGGTCCAATATATTTTATTTATTCCAAAATAATTTTTGTGTTGTCCAATATATTTTAAATAGTCCAAAATAATTTTTGTTATCTTAATTTAGTAATTTTTGCTTTAGTATCTAATTTTTATTAATAAAAAATAAAAATAAACAAATAAAAATAAAAAAATAAAAATAAAAATAAAAAATCATCGCCGAAAACCAGCGCACGGGGCATGGCTGTGGGACATTTCGCCTGTAGGAGTTTCCAATGCACGAAATGGCCTTCGCCTGCCCACTGCCACAGCCAGCTGCGGCAGCTTTTTAGCCAGTGCATTTTTTCCGCAGTAGTTTTTTTCGCCAGAGAAATTTTTTCGACACAAAATTTCCGAAACCTAATGCAATTAGGTTTCAGTTTCCTTTTGTAACACCCCTTTCCGACCTACATGTGTAAGCTGAGTAGAGGCGCCACACTAACCTAATGTTGCTACCAATTTTACTTAGTCAAATTTTAGTTCCGCTTTTTTTTCAAAAATTTTGCCATAGTTTCGCCTAAAAAAATTGAGTCCCAAGTGTCGACAAAACCGGTTTTTTTCTTATTTTTAAAAACATTTTACACAAACCAATGCAAACAAAATCATTCTCAGTACACTCCCAATAAATCCCCCTTGTAACCTCAACTACAACCTGCAAAAAGAATTTACACTTCTAGTGCAACATAACATAAAGGTTTTGTGACAATCCCTATATTTAAATATTACACAGCGGAAGTTATAAAATATTTACATATTTACATACTAAACATTTCTTTACAAAATATAAAGAAATATACATGATTGGCAAGTCTACTCTGATCTTTAAACTCCCAAAATGGATTCTTCAAGGTCTACTCTCACTTGGTCTTGATGAACTCTCGGGTTCAACTCTATCAACTCTATTACCTGCGCGATTAAACACTATCGCGCTAAGCCAAGGGCTTAGTAAGATAAAACATGCTAATGGTATGCTTTAATGTAATGCAATGCCACATATGTTATTGATAAGATCAACATCATAAATATAAAGTTAATCACATAATTATGCATTTCACAAATCATAGTCATATGAGTATACCCCATTTCAACATCTTTCCACATTCAACATTACTCAATCATACTCAATAACCAACATCTCATTTCATTAACTCATAACATTATTTAGGACATTCATATAACCTTGACACCTATGGGCCCAACAAGTATTTAATACGATATTCAGAGTTCAGAGTTACTGATTTGGTTCATAGTCACAATAATCACGCCCGTAGGCAATGTATATACATGTATCTCTATCCATGGATAGTGTAACAGACCCAGTCTCTTGGACTATCACTCAACACATATGAGGAGATCCTCAACCCGGCAAGACTGTTACAAATCATATATCTTATATTCACAATTCTCATAGTGTAACAGACCCAGTCTCTTGGACCATCAACTCAACACATATGAGGAGATCCTCAACCCGGCAAGACTGTTACCTTTCATCATTTCTTAGGCATGCCACCCAAATCCAGAACTCTGAAACTGAATAACATATTAAACAAACAATTCATTTATTATATAGTTACCATTTCCATTCTCAAATTCTCATCACATTTAGGCAAACATGCCTTCTTTCTTTCAATATCATCATCATAGCCAATCACAATGGCATTGTCTCATATCATGTCTTATTTGAATTATTATTTCAATTTCAATGTATATTATTCATGAAACACATAACCATTCACAATGCATAACATAACATTGTTCAATCTCAACAATGCAATTAGGGCAAAGAACAATTGATATGATTCATATGAATAATACATTCTGGTTTTAGACTCCATTTTATCCTTATTTTGAAAAATTGTATAAAATAATCTACTTGATTAAAAATTCTACAATTTTTAAAGAATTTAGTTTTGTATCTTAAAATCATTCCTTTAAAATTTCAGATCAAACTGAACACAAAATCTTGGTCAAATAGTTCACCTAACCAGACTGCCCCAATTGCCCTGCATCCTGGCAGCAGTTCTGAACTTTGTGAATTCCATAAATCAAATTCAATCAACGTGGTTCTAAATTATTTTTCTCAAATACTAGACTCACTAAGCAACAACATATCCAAAATTCAATTGGATATGATTTTTCTACATTTTATTAAAAATCCCGAAATATAGCTGTCTCAGTTAAGGTACCTGCTGGAACAGTTCTACTAAAAATAATCTTTCTAAACTCATAACCATTCCAAAATCGAATCAACATATTTTTCAGTCATTCTAGACTCATAGAGGCACAACATATCAAAAATTCACTTCAAGAAAATTTTTCTATAATTAATTAAAAATCATACAAGTTACAGCCTTTACTAATTGTAAAACATAAAAAGAATTCACTAAACACACTCTTACTCTTCCATCACCAACACCAACCTAGCTTCTTATCTTTAATTCCATTTCAACACTTGAGAATAAATCATAAACACATCTCATCATCAAATCATCAAACCCTAATTAACTTCCCATACCACTTCAAAAGTAGGAAAGAAATCAAAGGAAAGATCTTACCTTAGTTAAAACTTCTTGAATCAACACTTAAACACTTAATCTTCCTTCAATTTGAGCTCAACACATCAAGATCCTCTCTTCACCACTTGCTTTCCTTTCTCTATGGAGGAGCCGGCCACACACATGAAGAAGAAGAAGAAATTATGAATAAACCAAAGTCAACTCTTCTTTAAATCTCCACCAAGAGTTCCAATTCAAGCAATTACTTAATTACCCTTAATCATTTAATTTAACTTTTGTCTCATGTATGCCCATGATAGTAATTACACATATCACATAAAAATATCTCTCTTCCTTTGACTCTTCCTTTGACCCATTTATATGTTATATATATCCTCATATACACAATATATACCATTCTCTCTAAACCCTAATTCTTTCCCAATACACATATACACATGCATTCTCCTCCCAATTTCTTTTCTTATCCCATCATATACATTCAATCCAATTTATAACAATAACAACAACAACAATATGCAAAACTTCTAGGGCATAAATGAGGATATTACACCTTTTCTTAATGAATAATAGATGCCGTGAATAGCTAGAATTAGTCATATAAACTTGAACAAAAATTGGATCCGAAACTAAGTAGGAAGGAGGTGAATCAATCTGATTTTTTGAGAGAGCAGAAAAACAATTCAAGCAATTCAAAGGCAAAAAAACTTGTCTTTGATTTTGTTCATCCAAGAAGAAATTTTTGGTGGAACCAACAAACGGAGGTATGCATCAATTGTTTAAATTTATTCTTCACAGTAGCTAAATCATCCCATTATTTCTTTTAAATCAAAAACCTAAGAACCCTAATTCACCTTTTCTGAAGTTTGAAAACCTTAATTCGTTGCTTTGTTTTCCAAAAAGTTTAAAGTTATTAGTTTTATTTCTTCAAAACCCCAAAACCAAAATTTGTTTTCCAAAGTTTTAAAACCCTAAATTTAGTTCTGTTCCTTTCCAAAAGTCCTAAAAACTTCTTTTTTGCTTTTATAAACTTTAAATCATTTATTTATTTTCATAAAACTTCATAAATTTATCAATTGATTTTCAAATCCTAAAAACCTAATGCATTCCCCGAAACCATAAATCAAAAATTCTAAAACACTAATTCAACTTCAAAAACCAAAATAGTGAACCCTAACCCCCTTAAAACCTTAAACCCTAATTTTTTTTAAACCCTAATCCTTTAAAACTTTAAAAACAATATAAACATAAATGTTATAATTTTACATAGTAAGCTTGAAACCATAATTCAATGAATAACCGTAAACCCTAAATCTAAGTATTTTAAAGTGTTCAAACCCTAGTTTCATGATTTCACTATTCAAACACTAATTTGGTTAATCAAAGAATTTTATCAACCTTTTAAAACATAAAACCTTAATCTATTTTAATTCCTTTAAAAACTCACAATAGCCTAATTTCATAAATTCCAAAACCCTAAACACATGAAATAAAGAACCCTAAATGGAAACATTAGCCATAATTTAGATTTTTATTTGCCTTATTCAATTCTATATTTGATTATGCTCTGATTTATTTTATATGCTTTAATTTATTTAAGTTCAATGCTTGGTTTATTTAAATTATCATGGATAGATGTTTACTTTCTATTGATGATGAATGATTTATTTATGATGAATGGTTATTTACTTTTATCAATTTATTTAGATTTTAAAATGTTGTAAGAGGTATGTTTCCACTTGGTGGGTACCTCATTAGTCAAATGTCATGTAATTTAAATTGCTTTTCTATTTTAGAACCAATGTAAAGGGCATGTTTCTACCTTTCGGTGGGTGTCCTATTTAGGCATGGGATGTAAGGACATGTTTCCATCCTCGGATGGGTGTCCATTTATTTGCTTTGTTTGGACATTGCTTTGATTTTTTAATATAACGATGCTTTATTTTAATTATTGTGTGTAATATGGATAATGTTGTTATATTTAAGAATTTTATAATATTAAGACCTGTAAAGGAGGCCGGTTCCAATGAGCCAGGAGTTGTGGGGGTGCTGGGCCATTTTTCACCTTCCCCACACGTACCCAACTTTTCTAACCCAATAGGGGGTTGGGGATTCTTTAGGAATTGAGTCATCCACCCCTTTCTTTTTCCCAGTCCGTCCGGGTGGCGACTCCATTTTCTCCGGACTTAGGTCCGTGTTCTCTAAGGCCCTGAGCCTAATCAGTGCCGAAGTCGCAAGAACCATTCCACTGGGAGTGGAGGCAAAAATCCCCGCTCACAGTGGCGACTCCACTGGGGATAAGAGAAGTTGATTTCGTTGGTCTTTATATTATTCTATTCTTTCTTATAATGATATTATCCATTGCATCATATTAGATTACATCGTGTGCATGAGTTAGGATACCCGTGTTACCCGTGTTGTGTTATGTAAGGGATACCATACTTTCACTCAAGGTATGGAGATCGAGCATGGCATAACCACTCATAGCCTCGTACCATTTGGTATATACTTGCTATGGGAACCTAAGCCTTTTTACCTAAAGACTAAAGCTCATGTAATTGGCCTAGTTACTTTCCTTAGGTTTTTATCCCGAATGCATGTTGTTAAACTATGGTTAATTTATCTTGGCTTAAATCATGGCTTATTTGGTTTGTTCTTTTTTTAATATGACATAAGTATATTGTAAGCTCAAAATAAATTTTTCTTTAAAGTCCAAAAAGCCAAAGCTATTTTTAAAACTTTTCAAGATGGTCTTTGGACATAAAACTTTTCTAAAAACAAATCAAAAATTCTTTTGCTCATGGCCCAAATAATAAGCCCAAAATATGTTTTTTCTAAAATCTTTTTACAATGGGCTTAGAAATAAAATTATTTTCACCCAACTTATTTAGGTCAATTATGAAATACCAAAAATCAATTGTGAGCCTAGTTTATACTAAGAATAAATTAACCATGGGCTTGTTTTTGGCATGAATCATTAGTTACTTTTTCAAGTGAGAAATCTATCTATAATAAACCTCTTAATTTAGTTTTAATCCAATATAGCATAAAAGCTACATTAGTTGGTTAAATGGATTAAAACCTAATTAATGGGAATTATCATAAGTTGATTTCCATTTTCAAAAATCTAACTATTGGTTGAAACATCCGAGGGAAATATTCGAAAATGAGATACCCCATGTTGGTATTTTATTAACCATATACCTATGAAAAGAGACTCGTCATTCGTGTGTGGATGCTATAAGGTTCGAAGGAACGTCCTAATTATCCTTGTTTGTCAATTGTTTGTGCATACATGCATACATTTGCATCTCATATCATTGATCCATTCTGGCTCACAACCCTGGATTACAACAGTTCAAAAGCCTACAACAATCCGACCTATGCCGGAGATGAAGTATCTAGCAACGACTCAATCACTTGCTCACCAAAAACAATGGAGCCCGAACAAATTCAAAGGATGGTGGATGAGGCCCTCAACGCCAAGATGGAAGAAATAAAAGAGGCCCTAGCTGAGACCATGAAGAACCAATTGACTGCAACCTTAGAAAATCATGCCGAGGCATCTGCTAGCACCAAGAAGCTAAAGGACAAAGGGAAGACCAAAGTTAGTGAAGTAGTTTTTGATGATGAAAAAGTGATCATTGATGATGATGATGATTAGGCTCAATACTACCAAGATGCTCAAGAGAAGAAAAAAGAACCAAAGGTTGTTGAGAAGGCAACTATTGAAAAGACCGAGACATCCGATGTTGAAAAGATGATTACTGATTTAGAAAAAAAAATTGAGAAGAAGCTGAAAATCGAAGAGATGTCCGAGATCGATAAACTATTCGAACAAGATGAGGAGGTCCCTTATAAGTTCAAGATGACATCCTTTGCTAGATACAATGGTACTGGAAATCATCATCTCCATGTGAACAGTATATCATTGCTATGCAGTCTGCCTAAGCTACTAAGGCTCAAACTCTAAGGTACTTCATGCTCTCATTGGATCCTGTTGTCTAAAATTGATTCAATACCTTAGATGATGGAACACAAAAGAATTTGGATTTGCTATATAAGGCCTTCATCCAGCAATATGGGTATAATGTCGAGTTGGAAGTTACCTTAATGGAAGTGGAGTCCATTAGGCAAAGGTCAAATAAGAATTTTGTGGATTATGTGAAGAGATGGAGAAACAAGGCTGCTTTACTCAAGAAGAGGCCTGATGAATCCGATCAAATAAGGATGATTGTGAGAGGGGTGTTGCCTAGTCTTCTTGAGAGGATGTCTCATACACTCATCCGTGATTTCAAAGACCTTCTTTAAGCTGGTTTGCAAATTGAAGAATGGGAGAGAGAGAAGAGCCATTTTGCAACAAAAAGGAACGAGAAAGGGAGTTATCAATCTGGTAGCCAAAGCATGCAAAAGGCCTCGGTGTTAATGCTAGTAACCAAGGAATGAGGAGACAATTTTTGGAATTAGGAAAACCGATGTCTTGGGTTCTCAATAGGCTTCAAATAAAGGGATTGCTATAACCCTTAAATCCTCGTCCTTTGCCTAACCCTCTCCCACCTAATTTTGACACTAAAGCATTTTGTCAATTTGACCAAATGCAAGGGCATGACACAGATAGATGTGTGAGGTTTAGACATGAAATCTAAAATCTAATTGATAATGGAAAGCTACCCAAGCCCAATAAGCCAAACACCAAAGATAACCCATTACCAAAGTTCAATAGAGTACCACCGCCGGCAACCTTCAAGATTGGAGGAGGTTTGCATGAGGACTTTGTCATGTCTTCTTTTCAAGATGTGGCTAGAGAAGCAACCAAAGAAGAAGAGGTATTTGGTGAAATTAAACAAGCTATGGTGGCTAAAGAGGTAACAATTTGTGTTGTCAATGGATTTTGGGATTCAAGCAATAGTGATGATGATCTTATATCCAAGAAGGAGGAGTTGACTTGGTCCGAGCCCGAAGAAGATGAAGTAATGAACACTAGATCCGATAAGCCTTATGCAAGGCCACTACCTAAGGAGGTAGAAACTAATAAGGGTAAGGAAGTTGAAGTAGAAAATAAAGAAGAAGATGATGATGTTGTGCTCAAGCAATTGAAAAGAACCCAAGCAAGTGTTAGCATTTGGGACTTATTAGCTACTTCTAAAAAGCACCGAGAAACTATGGCCAATGCCTTGGCTAGCATGCCAATTTCTACCTCCATGACACCGGAGGAGCTGATCAACTTCATAAAAATTGGAGGGGTAATGAAATGTGAAGAGGTCCAAGAGAAGAGCGAAGTTAATTTGGGAGCAGTTTCTTTTTCGGATGCAGACTTGTCGGAGGAGGGGAGAGACCACATCCGCCCTCTCTTTATCAAAGTAGAAGTCAAGGGGAAGAGGACTCCTTGTGTAATGGTCGATGATGGGTCCACCATAAATGTTTGTCCAGTTAAGATATTGCCAGAGCTAGCTATGTCAACAAGAGATCTAAACCTGACCGAGATAACAACTCGTGCTTATGACAACACTAAGAGGCATGCCAAAGGGACTTTCAAAGCTGCTGTCAAGGTTGGTCCAATTGAATCTATTATTGAGTTTGTTGTTTTAGACATACCGGTTGCCTTCGCCTTACTATTGGGGCAACCATGGTTTCATCCTCTTGGGGGAGTTCCTTCCACCCTTCATCAAAAGATCAAGTTCTCCAACGGAGATTAGACAGTGGTCATCGAAGCTGAAGATAATGAGATTGTTAATGCTCTAATGATTGAGAGGCCTCTCAATGGGTTTCAAGTAGCTGCAATTTCTGATGATGAAGTAGTGGACTCCAAAGTCTTGAATATGATGAAGAACATGAACTACCTTCCTGGAGCTGGTCTTGGAAAGGGTAAGGCCGGTTTGACAAAGCTGCCAGACTTTAGAACTCAAACTTCCAAGAAAAGGTTGGGATATGATGAAGACAACGATGTCCAGCCAAACAAGAGTGAGAAGATGAGCTTCCCACCACTTGAAGAGATCTTTGTCAAAGCTCTAGATATGGGACCACTCCAAGAAAAGCCCGAGCGGATCATGTTCATGGGTAAGTTGATCCCAGGTTTTGAAATTTTTGCAGATGTGGTCGAGCTAGTTGACCAAGTGAAGAAAGAGCTCACCCTGTCAGCCAACAAAGAATCCAATCCAAAAGAGAAGAATGAAGCTATCCTGAAAGCTGAGAAGACTCCGGAGGAGATTGCTGCCCTGGTTGAAGAAAAGTTTGAATATGCCTTATGATTTTGAGAACAATGATTTTGATTTTGATTTTAATTTGTCTGCTTTGTATGAGGATGATGATGTTTTCTTTTCCAAAATGAATGCAATAAAGTCTGATTTTGCTTACTTGTGTGATGTTTCTCCTGATGGTTGCATACATTCAAATAGCAGTTACATGAGCATCTTTGATATTAATTCTGTTAACACACAATCATCAAATTTGGGAACAACCAAAAATCCTAAAAACATTAGCATAGCATCTGACCTTACTCCTGATGAGAGAGAGAGATTTGAAAAAATATTCAAAAAATATGAAGAAGTGTTTTCTTGGTCTTATGAGGATATGCCTGGAATAGATTGAGAAATAGTTGAGCATCATATTCCAACTCACACTCACATGAAACCTGTACAAAAGCTTAGGCGATTAAGACCTGAGTGGGCTGAATTGGTTAAAGAAGAGGTCACTAAGCAAATACAAGTGAAGTTCCTTGAAGTGATAGAATATCCAGATTGGTTAGCTAACATAGTACCCGTGCCAAAGAAAGATGGAAGAATAAGGGTCTGTGTGGACTATAGAGATTAGAATAAGGCTTCCCCTAAGGATGATTTTCCTTTACCTCATATGGATGCTCTCATTGATAGTGCAGTCTCTAGCGTGCTACACTCATTTGTAGATGGATTTTCCGGATACAACCAAGTGTTAATGGCCCAAGAGGATAAAACCAAAAATGCTTTCATTAATACATGGGGTATATTTTGTTATAGGGTGATGTTGTTCGACTTAAAGAATGATGGAGCAACCTACCAAAGGATGGCCACCACACTATTTCATGACATGATGCACAAAGAAGTTGAAGTATATGTTGATGATATGATGGTTAAATCGGATACAAGAGAACAACACTTCCAAAACTTAGAGTTATTCTTCGATAGGGCTTTGAAATATAAGCTAAGACTGAACCCGAAGAAGTGAGTGTTCGGTCTTACTTCAAGCAAGTTATTAGGACATGTGATTGGTCCAAACGGCATTGAGATTGATCCTGACAAAGTTAAAGCAATCAAGGATATGCCAGCCCCTAAGATGGAGAGAGAAGTTCGGGGATTCATTGGTAAATTATAGTACATTAGCAGATTTATAGCAAAGCACACAACAATCTGTGAGCCTATCTTCAAATTGCTTAAAAAGAATCAGCCGGTCATATGGAATGAAGAATGTCAAAAGGCCTTTGAGCGAATAAAAGAGTATTTGTTGAATCCACCTATTTTAAAACCACCTAAACCCGACAAACCTCTATTACTATACTTAACAGTAGAAGAAGAGTTGATAGGAGCCATGCTAGCCCAAGCAGATGAGTCAGGGATTGAGCATGTAGTTTACTATTTGAGTAGAAAGCTCCCAACTTATGAAATTAAGTATAGTATCATTGAAAAGACCTGTATAGTCGTGGTTTGGTCTTCTAAGAAGTTGCGGCATTACTTTCAATCATATAGTGTGCAAGCAATTTCCAGGTTGGATCCAATGAAGTACTTAAGGGAGACACCTTCTTTGATTGGAAAATATGGTCGATGGTTGATAATATTAGAAGAATTTGAGATTGAGTATGTAACCAGGAAAATGATCAAAGGTAGAGCGGTGGAAGAATTCCTGGCCCAACAACCATTACCAGATAGTAAAGAAGTAATCTTGGAATTTTCGGATGAACATTTGAAGCAATTAAAGTACAAGGGTGGAAAATGTATTTTGATGGAGCAGTAAATAGGAAAGGAGCAGGTTTGAGAGTTGTACTAGAATCGCTCAAAGGGGAACTTATCCCTTTAGACAAAAAGTTGAAATTTAGGGCAACCAATAATATGGTGGAATACAAAGCTTGTATTTTTGGTTTGGAAACCCTAATGATTATGAAGGTGGATTAGGTGGAAGTTTTTGGCGATTCATTGCTAGTAGTATCCCAAGTAAATGGAGAGTTGGAGTTGAAAGAAGAAAAATTAAAACCATACCACCATTGCTTGACCATGATGAAGAAGAACTTTAAGGAGTGTAGGTTTATACACCTATCAAGAGAAGAAAATCAGATGGCTGATGCCCAGCCACATTGGCTTCGGTATGGGAAAACCCTGTCAGCTTATTCCTTAAGCCTCTGATCTTGATCAGTTCATCAACTCCTTGCTATGAATATGAAACAATCATGGAAATTGATACGGATCATGATGCGTGGTATGATACTATAAGGCAATTTTTGGAAGAAACAGAATACCCGCCGGGGGCAACAAAGAAAGAAAGAAGAGCCATAAGGCGGTGGTCATTACAATACATCACCTTCTATAGGGAGTTATATAGAAGATGGCTTGATGGGGGTGCATTTGAGATGTTTAAGAAAGCCTGAAGTGGAGCGCATCATGTCAGAAATACATGCAGGAAGTTGCGGTCCGCACATGATTGGTTTGGCTCTAGTTAAGAAGATTATTCTACAAGGTTATTACTGGTTGACCATGGAGAAAGATTGTATTGAGTTTATAAGAAGTGCCAACAATGTCAGATGTATGGTAATTTTAATCACATGCCTCCTGAAGAATTGCATTCTATGTCTTCACCCTGGCCATTTGCCACCTGGGGTATTGACATTATAGGAGAGATACATCCGACAGCTTCAAAAGGTCACCGTTTCATTGTGGTAGCAGTAGATTATTTTTCAAAATCGGTCGAAGCTGAATCCTTCAACAAACTGGGTGCAAGCCAAATGGCTAGATTTATTGAAAAGAACCTCATCTGCAGATACGAGGTCCGACACAGTGTGATATCAGACAATGGGGTACAATTTCAAGGAGCAGTTAAGGATTTGTTCTCAAAGTACCAAATCCACCATCATCGATCCTCTCCTTATAGACCAAAGGCTAATGGTGCAGTAGAAGCAACAAACAAAACAATTAAGCAAATTCTATCTAAGATGACCAAGACTTACAGGGATTAGTCAGAGATACTTCCCTTTGCTTTATGGGGATATAGGACAAGTGTACGAACACCTACTGGAATGACACAGTTCTCTTTGGTTTATGGGATGGAAGCAGTGTTGCCAATTGAAATAGAAATCAAGTCATTAAGAGTAGTCTTGGAAGCCGAACAACCTAAAACAGAATGGGTAGTGAGCAGATACACACAGTTAGCTTTACTAGAAGAGAGAAGGTTAAAAGCACTATATCATCACCAACTGTATCAAAAGAAGATAACTCGGACCTATAATAAAAGGGTTAAAATCAGAAAATTCAGAGTTGGGGGTTTGGTGTTGAAACAATGTAAGCCTAGTGTATCTGATCCAAGAGGGAAGTTCAGGCCTAGCTGGGAAGGGCCATATGTCGTGAAACAAGTCATGAACAAAGGTGCGGTGAAGTTATCAGACATGGACGGGGAACGAATTTAGTGAACCAGTAAACATTACAGGTTGAAGAAGTTTTATGTATGAAATAAAAAATAAAAATAAAAAAAGAGAGAGCTCGCTAGGTTGAAAACCCAAAAAGGGCGGCCTAGGCAAAAGTTAGAGCAGTCCGCTAGTTTCAAAAACTTTAAAGGGCGGGCTAGGCAACAATTAGGGCTAAAAGAGAGAAAATTGTCAATTAGAAAACCTGAAAGGGCTAGTTAGCAACAAGAGTGATCTTGTATATGCTGGCTTTATGTTTGGTTGTTCCCTAATTTAATAAAACAGAATTAATGTTAAAATTATTCTATGTGCACTGTTATAAGTATTTGATCAGGTATGGAGGAAATAAATAAACACAATAGCAAAAGGTGATAGCAAATTATAAATGGAAAAGAAGCATATTTTATTACTTTAATTATTTTTCATCCTAACAATACACTTTCTGAATTGACAAATGTAAAATCTATGGCAGTCAATAAATGTAACGTTCAGGCTAGCTTTGTCTCAGCCGATCCAAGTAGGCTTCAGTCAAGCAAGGCATGTCTAAATCGGGGGTAAAGTCAGAATCGCGAGGCTCGGCTCCGTACTGACAGCCAAGTCGGCAAGGATCATAGCATGTACCTTGACGAAGAGCGGCAAGGGGAACATACATCAAGTATGTCCGCATGGTGATACGAGAAATCTTCCACCAAGGTACCAACCAACGGATATTGACTTCAGAACGTGAGTGGATCCAGTCAACCCAGTCAGCATATGAAGAAGCATGATGGAGTAGCTTCCTAGCAGAATGATGACGTGGCAAGTACCTGGCAAAGTCCATAGATGGAGTATCAAGCAAACAAAGATGCTCCTGAAGCCAAATCTGTGAAGAAAGAGTTAAATAAAAAAAAAAGTCCGCTAAGTTGAAAACCCGCGAGGGCAGCTTAGGCAAAAATTAGGACAGCTCGCTAGTTCCGAAAACCCATACGGGCGGACTAGGCAAAAATTAGAGCAATAAAGAAAAAAAGAAAAGAGAAAACTTAAATTGAAAATCCAAAAGGGCAGTTTAGGTAATTACCAGAAGCAGCGACGGGCTCCTAGTCAGTCTCTTTGACAATCCTAATTTAAATCGGTCTAATCCAACTAAAGTCTCGCCGTTGAAAGAATCAAGCAAGAATTGGCCGAGCAAGCAAAAATAAAGCATGCATCCCCATGCCTTAGTAGGGGCCAAATGAGAGAGACAAAAGTCAATCAAAGGAGCAAGTAGAATTTTTTTCGCCTCTCATCAACCGAAGAACTTTGAGTTTTGGAATTTGAAATAACATCTGCATCTTCTGTTGAGTCTGGAAATCAATGTGGGTAATGCCATTTGTTGATTATTTGGATATCCAATGATGGCCTCAAATTCTTCAATCAAGGGACATATTTCAAAGCCATTAATTTTAAATGCCCTAGAATCCGTATTCCAAAAGGAAGCCACGGCATGTAAGAAGGAGTGGTCCAATTTAACATTTTCAAAACATTTTAAAACATCAAGTTTTGACCATGAAATTTACTTCCAATGAATGGCATCCATATTCTTAAATAGAATTTTTACCTTCTTTAAATGATGTTTGGTCATGGCTGATGAAGGAAGAAAAATCAAAATTATTAAAAGGAGTCTTCACGTTGAGAGGGAAAAGTTTTTTTGGTTTCTGTATGAAGTATGGCATAAAAGGTGATTTATATAGAAAGAATAACCTTTTCCAAAAGGGAAGAGGAAAAGGTGATTGGAAAGAATAAGACCATATGTCATAGGGAAAGGAATTGGTGACAATTTCCTTTACCACGTTGAATTTGGTTTAGCAAAATGATGTGGATGTGAATTATGGAATTATGATGTACTGTGATAAAAAAAAAGAGTTTAATAATTGTGATGCAGTAACGAAAAAAAAAGTTACAATAAAGAGGAAAATTGTATTTTTTTTCATTATTGTACAATATTTTCATATCACTAAGAGGGTGGTAGTAGGTCATCAAATAAAGCCTTGAAAAAGTCGTCGCCTGTTGGAGGAGGGGGCAAATCACTTGTCCCGAGTCCGCCCGAAGCGGAAGCACCAAAACCTGGCAAATTACTCATCCCGGGATCACCCAAAGCTGGAACACCAAAATCCCTATTACCTTGAGGTTCTGATCCGTCATAGTCCTCATCAGAAGCAGACGAAAGGATCTCATGGTCATCAGTCTGGAAGCCTCTTGATGAAGAAGCACCGAGATCCCTCATCCCCTAAAATCAGAAGTCTCGGAAGTGTTGTTCGGATTGATGATATAAATTTTCAAAATGAGAAGCCTGCTAACGACTTGCAGCTAACTCTTCTTGAAGTTTCCTATTTTGTTCTTCAAGCATTCGTTGTGAGCCAAAAAAGAAAAAGGTAAGAGCATACATAATCATGCATACATAGAGCATAAATTACCATGAAATAAGAAACATACCAGGTAGCTCATATCAATGCCCTGTGGATGAGATGGCATATCTGGCAGGCCAGAATAAGAAAACGAAGGGGCAGTAAAAGAATGTCCAGCCTCATGATCAAATGAACCAACAGCCTGCAACAATCATTAAAGAATCAAAGAAAGAAAAAAAGCAGTTACAAGGGAAAAGTGGTAAAAGTTTTACCTGAGAAGTACTGGCCCCGATATGTGGAACAGACTCTCCTACATCTCTGTGATATTCCTCTTCATCTCTACCACCATTTTCGTCGAAAATCTCCCGCACACCAACAGGAGGTACATCAAATTTTAAGAGCCTTCTTTGAGTAAAACGGGTATAGGATGCACCCGGCGGATGGAGAAATGACTCAGCACCATAACCATACTGAGCCAGCCACCATGCATCCTCCGACATTGACATAATATTTAAAGTGTATTTCGGGATATGCATCAGGACCCTCCACTACTCTAGACCGAGAAACCACTCATAAACTCTTTTCCCGAAAAATAAGCCACTAGACACTGGGCCAGCGATGACTCGGTGAGAATGTTGGAAAGATAGCGTAGCCCTCATCAAAGGAGACCAGTTTGCTCGCTCATTTGGGTTCCACCAGGCCAAATTCACCTGCAGAATAACATAAGGTAAGTAAAACTTTCACATAAAATTTAAAGCATACTAATGTTATTTTAACTGATCCCAGGTTAAGTGGCTCAACACAAAGCGGTGAGTATGCACATGGCAAGAGCCGGGAGCGTCCACACGATCAGACAACCAGAAATTTAATCTCGGATACCCGACCCTATCTTGAAAAATACCGAGTACCCTCACGAGGTTATGCTCATATGCCCATACCTATAATAACAATAAAGATCACATTCATGCATGAAAAGAGCGGAAATGACATTGGTAAAAGAAGAATAACTCGACAACCGCCATCAAACAGACAAAAGACTTTTTGTTTCCACAAAGTTTATCAAGACCATGGTAAAGACACGCGAGACCAGCTTCACCCCAGCCAGAAGATGGTACCATTCTGAAATAAGAAAGGGCACTCAACATTGACAAGTGGATGGAGGATTCAGTGCTGCCTAAGATGGTCGACCCGAGCAGATATAACAAAAATCCTTGAGCATACTGTTCGGTCGTGTCTCTGCCAACCCGTCCTTCGTAGTTCATCCAATAACTATGAATTGGCTCAATTTTTATCTTAAAAGGGCCTTTATATGATGGTTCCATACCAATTAATTCCTGAATTTCTTCAAATGTTAAAATATCGTTGGTCAGAGGAACCGGAACACCATCATATCAAAGGCCGGTTATAGTAGTAAAATCGACCGGACCAATTGGGGCAAGTGAAAAGTGTGCATTGTGTCCAACCATCGCTCTGCAAGCGCCTGGACTACGCTCCGATCTATCTGATATTCCTCGGATGGCAATTGTAAGATGAACTGCTCAAAGCTGCAATCTCGGATAATCTGCCTTACCCGAGAAGGCACTACGTTGTACCATTGTCGGGCTTTGTAAATACATCCTCCAGCCCGAACAATGCAATGATCATGCTAACATAGACCCAGGTAAGTTAATACCAGGTAAGTACATATTATTCTATCTACTTAAATTAATTTATTTTCCTAAAAAAGAATAATAATAAAAAATATAAATAAAAAATAAACAAAATAAAAAATAAAGGCAAACACAATAAAAAAATAAAAAATAAAAAAAACACACAGAGACGAAAAATCAAGAGAAAAGAAAAAGAAAAAATAATTATCGCGCTCTTTGCGTTGGAACTGCGGCGAAGCAGCATCCCGGCTAGTATATCTATATTTCCTTCTTCATGATGCCAAATAAACTCTAATAACTCGGCAATAGAATGAGTCCCTGACCTCGAAGCATGTATTGTTTTTGAAAAATATGTGCTAAAATTAAAAGAAATTTTAGAGAATTATATAACTTAAGAAATATTGCTTTGAAATGAAATGAAGAATAAGCTCCTTTATATAGAGAAACGGTAAGCAAAAAACAAAATTCAAAACTATTCATGAATAGTAAATTTTACTATTTATAAATAGTATTACTATTGATGAATAGTAAATTTTAATATACATGAATAGTATTACTATTGATAAATAGTAAATTACAATTTCCAATAGTAAATACTATTTGCTACTATTTTTTAATAGTAAATTTACTATTTATAAATAGTAAATAGTGCATTAACAGTGACTACACAGTAAATAAATAGTAAATTAATTATTCACTTTAATCATTCAAATAATTGTGGGTATATAAATATTTTTACACGCATAGGGCAAGAAGAAGACATATGCATAAAAATTAGCCAAACTTTTTGAAATAAAAAATTATTAGCTCGGGTCCAGAATCCCAAATTTTCCTTAGGTTCAGAACCTAGAATCTTTTTTAAGTCCAGAACTTAGCTCAGGTCCAGAACCCAAATTTTCTTTAGGTCCATAACCTAGAATCTTTTCTAAGTCCAGAACTTAGATCGGGTCCAGAACCCAAATTTTCCTCGAGTTCAGAACCCAAATTTTCCTTAGGTCCAGAACCTAGAATCTTTTTTAATTCTAGAACTTAGCTTGGGTTCAGAACCCAAATTTTTTTTAGGTCCAAAACCTAGAATCTTTTCTAAGTCCAGAACTTATATCGGGTCCAGAACCCAAATTTTCCTCGGGTCCAGAACCTAAATTTTCCTTAGGTCCAGAACCTAAAATCTTTTTTAAGTCCAGAACTTAGCTCGGGTCCAGAACCCAAATTTTCTTTAGGTCCAGAACCTAGAATCTTTTTTAAGTCCAGAACTTAGATCGGGTCCAGAACCCAAATTTTCCTTGGGTCCAGAACCCAAATTTTCCTTAGGTCTAGAACCTAGAATATTTTCTAAGTCCAGAACTTAGATCGGGTCCAAAACCCAAATTTTTTTCGAGTCCAGAACCCAAATTTTTCTTAGGTCCAGAATCTAGATTTTATTTCTAAGTCCAAGAACATAGATCGGGTCCAGAACCCAAATTTTTCTCGGGTCCAAAACCCAAATTATCCTTAGGTCCATAACCTAGAATTTATTTCTAAGTCCAAGAACTTAGCTCGGGTCCAGAACCCAAATTTTTCTTAGGTCCATAACCTAAAATTTATTTCTAAGTCCAGAACTTAGCTCAAGTCCAGAACCCAAATTTTCCCTAGGTCCAGAACCTAGATTTATCATGGAGTTCAGAACTCGAACCGAGTCCAGAACCCAAAACCTCAACCATCTCAAAATTAATACTTATTGCTTTTCACTCTCTTTCACTAAAAGTTTCAGATCATTCAAGCAAGTGGCAAACTGTAGACCCTTAATTTTAACCAAGTCCGGTCCAATATATTTTATTTAGTCCAAAATAATTTTTTTGTTGTCCAATATATTTTAAATAGTCCAAAATAATTTTTGTTATATTAATTAAATAATTTTTGCTTTAGTATCTAATTTTTATTAATAAAAAATAAAAATAAACAAATAAAAATAAAAAATAAAAATAAAAAATTAGCGACGAAAAAATCATCATCGAAAACCAACGCGCGGGGCATGGCCGTGGGCCATTTCGACCACAAAATTTTTCTGCAAAGCCATTTCACTTGCAGGAATTTCCTGCGGGCGACATGGCCTTCGCCCGCCCGCAGGCTAGTTTGCTGGCTGCGGCAACTTTTTTGCCAGCGTATTTTTCCGCAGCAGTTTTTTTTTCGAAGTAAATTTTCTAAAACCTAATGCAATTAGGTTTCAGTTTCCTTTTCTTAATGAATAATAGATGCCATAAATAACTAGAATTAGTCATATAAAACTTCTATAAATAAGACCAGAAACAACACAAAAATTAATCAAGAAATAAGGGAAAAAATCGGACAGAAACTTGAACAAAAATTGGATCCGAAACTAAGTAGGAAGAGGTGAATCAATATGATTTTTTGAGAGAGCAGAAAAATAATTCAAGCAATTCAAAGGCAAAAAAGCTTATCTTTGATTTTGTTCATCCAAGAAGAAATTTTTGGTGGAACCAACAAACGGAGGTATGCATCAATTGTTTAAATTTATTCTTCACAATAGCTAAATCATCCCATTATTTCTTTTAAATCAAAAACCTAAGAACCCTAATTCACCTTTTCTGAAGTTTGAAAACCTTAATTAGTTGCTTTGTTTTCCAAAAAGTTTAAAGTTATTAGTTTTGTTTCTTCAAAACCCCAAAACCAAAATTTGTTTTCCAAATTTTCAAAACCCTAAATTGAGTTCTGTTCCTTTCCAAAAGCCCTAAAAACCTTCTTTTTTGCTTTTATACACTTTAAATCATTTATTTATTTTCATAAAACTTCATAAATTTATCAATTGATTTTCAAATCCTAAAAACCTAATGCATTCCCCGAAAACCTAAATCAAAAATCCTAAAACCCTAATTCAACTCCAATAACCAAAACAGTGAACCCTAACCCCCTTAAAACCTTAAATCCTAATTTTTTCCCTAATCCTTTAAAACTTTAAAAACTATATAAATGCAATTGTTATAATTTTACACAGTAAGCTTGAAACCATAATTCAATAAATAACCGTAAACCATAAATCTAAGTATTTTAAAGTGTTCAAACCCTAGTTTCATGATTTCACTATTCAAACACTAATTTGGTTAATCAAAGAATTTTATCAACCTTTTAAAACATAAAACCTTAATCTATTTTAATTCCTTTAAAAACTCATAGTAGCCTAATTCCATAAATTCCAAAACCCTAAACACATGAAATAAATAACCCTAAATGGAAACAGTAGCCATAATTTAGATTTTTATTTGCCTTATTCAATTCTATATTTGATTATGCTCTATTTTATTTTATATGCTTTAATTTATTTAAGTTCAATGCTTGGTTTATTTAAATTATCATGGATAGATGTTTACTTTCTATTGATGATGAAAGAATTATTTATGATGAATGGTTATTTACTTTTATCAATTTATTTAGATTTCCAAATGTTGTAAGAGGTATGTTTCCACTTGGTGGGTACCTCATCAGTCAAATGTCATGTAATTTAAATTGTTTTTCTATTTTAGAACCAATGTAAAGGGCATGTTTCTACCTTTCGGTGGGTGTCCTATTTAGGCATGGGATGTAAGGACATGTTTCCATCCTCGGATGGGTGTCCATTTATTTGCTTTGTTTGGACATTGCTTTGATTTTTTAATATAACGGTGCTTTATTTTAATTATTGTGTTTAATATGGATAATGTTGTTATATTTAAGAATTTTATAATATTAAGACCTGTAAATGAGGCCGGTTCCAATGAGCTGGGCGTTGTGGGGGTGCTGGGTCATTTCTCACCTTCTCCACACATACCCAAATTTTGGAATCCATTAGGGGGTTGGGGATTCCTTAGGAATCGAGTCATCCACCCCTTTCTTTTTCCCGGCCCGTCCGGGTGGCGACTCCATTTTCTCCGGACTTAGGTCCGTGTTCTCTAAGGCCCTGAGCCTAAACAGTGCCAAAGTCATAAGAACCATTCCACCAGGAGTGGGGGCAAAAATCCTCACTCACACGGTCTAGCAGCACTCTCCAGATCTCCTGAATCTGCCTTGTCACCTATGTGATGAAATTCATTCACACTAAGCATTTCGTCTAGTGGTACATACTTTGGTATAAAATAAATGATATTACATACATAATGTCAATAATGCACTATAATTCAAATGTCACCCAACACATATACACATTTATTTAACATATTAATCATCCACACTCATTGGGCCCAAAAATCCTTATATAATGGTTTGGTTCCAAAAATATTATCTTAGGTTATCTCATTTATCTGTGACACCAGTGTGTCTCACCCGAAGGCGTAAAAAAATTCAACAATAATAGTAGACTTTATATAAGGTGATATGCAAACACATTTTTCTCATAATTAAGATTTCTCTTATTTTTCCCCATTTCTCTTTCTTTTTCATATTTTGACTCATAAACCACATCATCATCACATTTAAATCAAATGTGGCTCACTTTCTCATTTTAGTGCACAAATTGTACTTTTCACATTTTGCACAAGTATCATATTTAGCCATTATCCGATGGCTTATCATGCCATAATCAAAGCAAACCAAGCATTATTACTCCAAATAATGTCATACAAACACATTCATATTAATCAAGTAACATATCACATTCAAATAATGAAATGTATTATGCTTAAAATCAATGGAATCAGCCACACTCAATTTCAAAGTATGTATTAACCTCCTTCATGAACACTTCAAGCTAAATGCACTCCTTTTCCGCTGCTTACACAAAATATCCTTCATCACTAGGTTAATGAAGTAACAATCTACTCAACACCTATTCAAAATGTAAATGTATATCATACATTAGAATCACATTTTAAGGTGTTTTAACTATTAACCATGAATTAAACATTACTTGAATTTTTCAAATTTTGCTCTAACTCACTTTAATTCTAAAAGTTCATTCTACTCAATGACCAATAGCATTTTAAGTTCATTTCTATCTTTAAAGTCATTCAATAACATGTTTTAAACAATACAATCCAATGAGCACCAATTCTTTAACAAAACTCTTCCAAAACCCAAACCTTCTTTAATTTTGAAAACCTATTCTAACCACTTCCAAAATATAATTTAAGTTCAAATATATCTTTAAACCCATATTTTAACACATTTTAAATAATTAAATTTAATTTAAACCAATTCTTTACCAAAATCCCATGGGCACCCTAATTTCACTACTGACCCATCCAAACTTCATCTAATCTTAAACAAATCCACTATCTAACTAAAAAATTATTCTCTCCTCATCAAATTAACATCATCCATACTAATATAACTAATTATAAAACAATATATCAAATCTTTGTATTTCACGTATTCATAGATTTTCATGAAACTTCAAAATCAAAAAAGAAAGATTACTAATTTGTTGGAAAACCACCAAAATTCACTTCAATCCTTGAAAATCCCTCTAAATGTTAGCATTTGGAGCAAAAATCATCCTTGGCCATGGTGGAAATTTCGTGCTTGAGAGAGAAGAGAAGAAGAAGAAGATGATAAATGTGTTATTTTAATTTTCTTTCTTCTTTAATTTTAACCATATATATTATTTTATTATTTTAAT
Source organism: Garcia nutans (assembly GCA_947685225.1). NCBI lineage: Eukaryota > Viridiplantae > Streptophyta > Magnoliopsida > Malpighiales > Euphorbiaceae > Garcia > Garcia nutans. Next base: position 33,182,619 of record CANTUV010000040.1, read on the forward strand.
AAATTATTTATTTATTTATTTTAATTTGAATTTGAATTTACATCTTCCATCCAAAATTAATTTATTTTTTGAATTTTTTTTACTTTTTGGGTTTTTACAATTTTGCCCTTTTTTACTATTTATCTTGTCTTTTTCTATCTAATATTTAGCTTTATATGTTATGTATATTTTCTTTATATTTCAAATATACTTTACATATTTTCTCACTTCTAACACTTCATTTACCCTTCAAATTATTTAATTTTAATTTAATTTAATTTTGGTAAATTTTTGGATGTTACCGACTCCATCTACAAATATGAAATGCATGTATGAAATATTTGACAAAATTTCTACCATTTCTTTAAAAATATGTTTTAATAAGACATAACTTTGTCCAAGTGGCGCACCTAAGTGATTATGTGAAAAAAATTTTAAGTGCAATTGAAAAAAATTTGTCCCATGCCTATAACTACAACATAAATAAAGGGCCACAAATCTTTATCAATGTTATATCTGTTGCATTACATTGTTCTCTATATAAATATGCAAGACATATGGCCCCCCAACTATATTGCCCAAAGGCATGAAAATCATCAAGATAAGGTAAAATGTTTAGATTCACTTGCCCACTATTCTTGTTGCTAAATAAGTCTCCTCTTATAATTTGTAGGATGAGCACATGAGTGTGGCAAGTAATGGTATGTTCATCTATGTCTTTAGGGATGTTTGAGAAATGATCTCTTAACCAAGTTAGCTTTAGGTATGACTATCTTCTTGCATCATCTGGAGTAATGATCCCAAGAAGTCTATCATATATCTCATCCCATCTCCAACTAATGAACCCAACCCAATAAGTGCTTCACCGTCGATCAGTAATCTAGTTTGCACTGCCACATCCTGAAGTGTAATAGTGCACTTTCCTACTGGTAGGTGAAAAGTATGTTTCTATTGTCTCCATCTCTTTACTAAGTTTGTAATAAGATGCCAGTCTAATTAAAAGAAACCCAACTACGGTACTCCAAAAAATCCACTTTAATGCAATAGTGGAACCATTTGTTCGTCTACATTATCAATGTGCATTGTAGAACTTTTGCATCTATAATCTAATGGTTTGCTCCGAATCTATAGAATATAACTTACATGTTAATAATAAAATTCAGTGTAATTAAACATTTCATACAAATAGGCCAACTTTTTACTTTAATACATGTCCATGCCATAATGCCTCATATCTATTGATATTTAAGGTATGGAACTAGCATGATAACATATTAAAAATGATTTATAATCGATTTAGAGAAGAAAAATGGGAGACCGTTGCAACCTTAAGTAGGAAATCCAATAAAAAGAGCCAAAGTATACATTTAGTATACTTGTGGTATACCTAATAGCAACCCTCTTTAAGTCTCCAAGACAATTTGCATAATGCATATATGTGTGCTAAGTAGTTTAAACTAATTTTGATTTTTGAGTTAATTGTGAAAAAAAAAAAGATATACATAAGTAATGTAATTAACATTAATGTGATGGCACATATGGTCTGAATTTAAGAAAAGTAGTTATATAATATTGAAGATAATTTTCGGTAGATGTAAGATGGATGAAGCTAATTGGTGGGCGCATTTAAATAGAAATTTTAAGCTAAAAGAATAAGCTTGAATTTTCTTCTAAAGTTATAGAAAAAATTATAATAATAATGTGCATGTGTTTTAGATTAAAATCTTTGGTGGTATGGAATTAATAAAATTAAAATTAATGGCAACACAAGTAAATGGGTCTTGCTAGAATGGATGAAGGGAAAATAAAGAATTTTTAGGAAGAAATATTAATGGAAATACTGCACATAATTAAGGATACTGCTAGCAAATAGTAACAATAATTAAACTATAAAATTAGAATTAAGGTGATATAATAGAGCATTGGTTGAATCATAATATCGAAAAAGTTAACAAAATAATCTTCTTTGACCAAGAATAACGTGTTTGTTTGCAAATAATGCATATAAAACAAAATATTAGGCCTACTAAAATTTATCAACCAGTTGGTAAAATATTTTATCTAAGGGAGTAGAAAAAATTATTTTATTGAAAAGGGAGATTGTGAGGTCCTACATCTAAAGACAACTATACCCTTGCTTTAGAATATGGTAAATAAGAAAGAAATGTTATAAGGGTAGTTTAGGTATTGCTTAAACTTTTCCAGCAAAGTTTGATTGTAACAAAACAAGTTAACATCTTTTTCAATTCATTTTTTTAGAATTTTGCTACATCTTTCAAACACGGTAATATAATTTTTTCTAGTAAAATATAATCCTAATAATATATCTCTGTAAAATATATTTCTCATAATTGGTTTTTTCAACAATCTACCAAAGACAAATAAAAGCAAATTTTTTACTAG